>VYZU01041894.1:0-14704 GCA_013401355.1 Ceyx cyanopectus
ATTTTTGCAAAAGTGAATCATATAAGTGTAGTAATTAGATCACTGAAGACTTTTAATACGCACACTACATTGTATTGCATCGAAGTTAATCTTTGCACTGACACCTGACTTGCTGCAATACCTGTAGAATCAGAATTATACAAGAGTGAACACCATAATGTGCTCCTAATTGTTGTGCTAAGTCTTAATACAAGATGAGGTCAGAGAGACAAGGAACTTAATTGATTTTATTCCAGCAAACAAAGACAGCATGCAAAGAATCTGCTGCTATGATATCAGTGGGAACAGTCATTAAAAGCTTATTAGTGGGAGAGGTCCGGGCAATAAGACACAAACACAGAACATTAAAGGAAATAAAGTTTTCCCAACAAGAGCAGTGTGGTTTTATTTTCCTCACTGAAGTTTCTTCCATACTATAATATGATTAAGGTAATTACCACACTGTAAATGAGAAACTTAAGAGCCTATTCAGCAGGCAAAGACAGGAGTTTAATGGCTGCGATGAAATAGCAACATCCAGGGCTAAGACAGTCCTGGGACACGACTGAACTCTGGGGAAGTTTGGTTCTATAGGCAGCTCTATGATCTTGAGTTGGACAGCTCTTCCTCAACTCTGTGTGCAGATGAGCACACACCCCTTTGCTAACTGCACCATTAAGAGGTCAGAACTTGCCTTCTGCCCAATGGCCCTGGAGAACTGATCACATTCCTCATCTCACAATGGATAAATTGCAATTCAAGGCTGCAGAGGAGAGTGAACCTGGAGCTGGCAGTAGATCTACAGCATGAATTATCCTTAAATACAGCCTGTTTTCTTAAGTCCCATTCACCATGGTAAAAATCTATTTTTAATTTGTATTTTAACAATAACAAGTGGTTTATGTCCTAAAGTAATATCTGCCATGATCCAGAAGACCTTTTGGAAAGGCAGGCTCAGGAAAAAGCATCTAAAATTATACCCATATACAATAGACACAGACCAGCCTTCCCTCCCAAGTCGTGTGAAAGGCTAACACTGAAATTCAGCCTTGCTTGACTGTTCATAGAAGGGATTATTAACACTGATTATAAACTCAGCTGATCAAACTAGTGCAGCTATGGGGTCATTTCAATTTACAAAGCAGCACAAGCCCTTCCATCCCTCCCCTCTAATACCATGAAACAAAGACTGCAAGTCTAGAGGTTGTCAGCTAGAAGCATTACAAAATATAACTGAGGGACAAAATCCTCTTGAGGCCTTTTCTGTGTGACTGCACCTTGGTATTCCCACATACCACTCCACATTCCATCCTCCCCACATCAGCTACCAAGGACAGTAGTTAAAAATGAAAGGTTTCACCCCCAGTCATGTGGGCTTTTAAAGAGTGCATAGTGCCTTACTTCTCCTGACTTGTTGCCTGGGTTTCCTCTCAAATTGCTGAGCAGTTTGGTCTGGAGGCAATTTGCAAGCAGCCCTTCCTTCCAAGGCTCAGCAATGCACAAGCTGCTGAGCAATTTCTGCCTCCATCAAAAAAACAAAACAAAACAAAACATAACTGCCAGCCACTGTCCACAGCCATGAAAAACACCTTTAAGTGAACCTTCTTCTGTTAAGAACCTTTTGCTTTTCACTCTGTGACCTGAGGGACCCTGTAACTCCCAGAGAGTTCCAGCCCTTCATCTCCCAGCCCAGCCTTGATTATAGAAAGGCTGAAATTCCAACTCTGTACCTCCCCTACAGCTCAGCCACAAGCTTCCCTGCCCACAAAGTACAGGGGGCCAGAACTGGGAGTCCAGACCTACTCCTGCTGATGGTACCTAGAAGAGGTCTTGACTCTTGAACATAAGTACTGGGAATATTAAAATTATAAAAACAAACAAACATGATAGTGAGAACATGGTTTGGACAAAGCCAAATGTTTGTAAAATCCCACCTTACAATCATATGCAGCATCTTAGTTTCTCCTACTGCAAATGCCTGGCTCAATCCCTAGAAGACAAATGGTGAATGTTTACTGCCTTTGGACAATAAATATAAATAAGTGTCTCAACAGGCACTACAGTTCTGTGTAAGAGCAGGAGGAAGGTTTAAGACAAAGTAGCTTATCTACATGTTTAGTGTAAAAAGGGAAACATATTTATTGTTTCCTAGAAATGTGACTCCTCATATTGAACCCTTTTAAAGTTTAGATAGTATTTACTGTTATCATGATTGTTACTGTGGGTTTTAATGAGAGGGTTTGTTTCCTTTGCTTAGTATTGGGCTACGGTCAGAGAAACCCAAGTTTATACTCTTATCTTTTCAGATAAGAAAGGAAGATAGTGCTTCTGAAAGAGGTGCTATCTTTCTGATGACCAAGTATTAAGAGCAGACAAGTGGTATTTCACTCAGACAATTTGAAGCTAGTGCCTAAAATTAATAATATATCAGCAGAGTCAGTGCCTGTGGTGAGGTTACTGGAGGTCTTTGTTTAAAAAACGCTTATTGTTTAATATACCCTTCAGGGTAAAGCAATGTGCCAGGAATTCATAAGCCATATTGCTGCTGCTCTCTCTTTTCAAATGGCCTGCTTTCAAGACTGTTTGCAGCACTAGAGGCAGAGGGGAAGAATAATAGATGGCAGAATCCCTGCGGAATATGGGTTTCAGAGAACAAGCAGATGAGAAGGGGTTTGCGTGCTCCCAGCTCCAGGAGGCCTGATATCAAGAGAATAGAGATTTTTCATTAAAATCAAAAAGCAGTGAATTATTAGGACCCCAGCAGATAGTGAAGTTATTCACTGAAGAAAGACTAGACAGCAGAACAAAAGCATTGAAAGATTGGCAGAGTGGAAGGGAAAGCACAAAAGAGCAAGAAAGGCAAAAACGTGAGCAAAGCAGCTGACCTGTGTCTGCACTGCTGTGTCTGTGCCAGTTCCTGTCCTTGTTAAGTTCTGAAGGGGTAAGGAAGTGATGGCCTGGGGAAGATGCACTCAAATGAACAACTCAATGAAAATCAAATACATTTCAGAGCACAGCTGCAAAGATAAACATAAGTGGAGATGGGAGAGGCTATGGTCTGGTTAATGCAATAGGATTCAAGATAAGGGTTCAGTTCTGCATTTTGCTGTGGATTTTTCCTGAAAAAAATGGTAAGAAAGCAAAGGTCCAGGAGATGCAGGAAGAGAGGAGACTTCCCTTATTTCTCGTGGCAGTAAGGAATAAATCTCTTAGCTGGAAGGACTCAAGATCTTCTAAAACCTGCAATGTGCTCTAAATAGGCATTGCCTAATGGCAGCTGAGCAAATGTCAAAGAATGACAATAGATAATAGTTTGTTATTAAAACGTAAACTTGAGACAAACTTCTGTTAAGAAACTTATCCAAAGTCATGAACAGATTAAAAATTACAAAGCCTGGATAAATTACTCCTGGATAAAATAAGACTGTTTAAAAAAGAGCTTAAAAAATATCAGACACAAATGACAAGCATAGCAATTACTTCTCTTATACCAGAGGCCTGCATTTTATAGTAGGAAAAAAAACAACATTCTAAACTTAGAGTACTTAGATTGAAGAGGCAACTTTGAAGAGTATAGATGGAAGAACTGGCTTCCAGCAGAGCAGGATGGTGTAAGTCTCTCTGTAGAAATTGCATGTCATCTTGCAACAGTCATGAAAATAAGAGCTGTCTGTCTCATATGTATGTCTGCCTTTGTGAGCCCATCATTCATCCACCTCTTGATCTGCTCAAAAAACTTGTACTCCTCAGACCTTTCCTTCCCAGCAGTAAAAAAACACCTTGGTTTTGGTCAGCTGTAATTTTCTCATCAAAATACACCTTTATAATGCCCAGTGAGAGATGGTGAATGTCAACTTACAACTTCAGCACCTGAGTGAGCAGTGAGAGACAGAAACTGCCTGAATTAAAGGAAAAAAAAAAAAAAAGAAGAAAAATAAAATTGTCCAGGAGAAATGATATTTCATAGATATGATAGTCTGTGAAATTTGTCCATAATCTGAAATCTATAGAGGAGTTTAAACTTCAAGTAAATTGACATGGTAAGTTTTTTTCCCCTCTTTTAGGATAGATGTAGACAGGCAAATATCTGGGGTAGAGGAACTCGGTTGCCTGAGATTTAAGAGTACAAGGTTTTTATAGTTTGCTGTACAGCTCTGCAAATGTGGGGGTTAAGGTGGACAAAAAATGAAAAGAGAGGCCAAAGAAAAGACCTTGCAGAACAACAACCAAAGCTGTAACTCAGAAAGTGGTAGTGAACTAGAAATTTCACTCTGGAGAGAAAATCAGTGTCCAAACACAGATCACATTGGTATTCATATGGTGGTGTATCTGCTTATTTGGCAAATCACCAGTGTCATTTCTGACCCCAACAAATCACCAAAGTGATTATTCTCCCACCAGTATTCTGAGGAAAGAAAAGATTTCTACACATGACAGAGGCAGGAAACAGGTATCTGCACCATCCATGCTGAATCACATCAGATCTTTCAGGGAGTTCACTAAGGAATTAAATCCAAGTCTATCATGCTGGACTTAAAAAAATCAAAATAAACACAGAGTATTTTCAGTGAATGTAGGTTTTATCTAGTTCTCTTGCTCCCCATCCCACACCTTGACATATTTTCCTACCTAGAATATCTCATCCATTCTGCATAGTGAGAAAAGCCTGATCTGGCAAGATCTTAACTCCTCTATTTCCATCCTGAATTTAGATCTGATGTCTGATCAGATTAGCATCTGCCCAATATACAACAGAAACATAAAAGACAAATGTTATCTATTTTGGCTTGTGTTTTGATCAGATCTTGTTCAACTGCTCATGCTGCTATTAAGTAAGGGAGACCAAGTGGTGATGTTCTTGCTCCAATTAAAATTACCTTATTCCAAAAGTAGCTCCATGGAGATCTTCATGGGCTGAGGTGCTGTTTGAAGTAGGTGAAAGAATCACTGTCCAAATCAGTGCAAGCAGAGAGAGATAATGTTCTCACCTAAAACAAAATAGCATTTTATCACAACAAGGTCTGCTTTGTGGATTTCAGTTTATTATGTATCCAGAAAATAGGGATTCTATGTCTCTTTCTGAATATGTACAGATTAATATGCAGACACTTTTGCAGACATAACTAGAAGATGGATATAGTGGATCAGGTGTTTTCAGAAAGAAAGAAAAAGACATTAAAAAATAATACTCTGGGGTAAAACCCACCCACCTTTGTGAATGGTATTGCAATAAAATTACTTTGATCTCTGTGGTTGTGATGCTCGTGTCTCCATCTATAATGTGAACAGCAGGTGGCTTTTTCTTCTTCTTAAAAACAAAACAAAAAAACCCCACAGCCAAATAGAAGTATTTTCAATAACCAGTATTGAGGAAAATTTGGGCCAATATGTATGCAGACCATGAGATCTGATTCTCTCTGCTCGTTAGAGACCTAGTGTTGAAAATGTATGTTTTTTATTTCAAAAGCTTCCAAAGTACTTCACCCACGAAAATGATACTACGCTTTTGAAATATGGTTACCTTGAAAACAGAAGCTGACAGTGGAAACAGAAGAAATGCTCTGAAACTGTGATCAAATGAAAAACGTGTGTTGTTTCAAAAACATCCCACATAGGCCGTGTAACTCCTTCCATACAAAATATTGATAGTTTGTCAAAAAACTTTTACCAGTGAAAGCAAGTGCCTACTGATACAAATCAAAACACATTTTTAAATGTAAGAAAATTAGAAAGTACATCTGAATGAAAAGAACATGGGAGCTTAAATAATAAACTCCTAAACACTCATCCTGATATTGCCAGTGACATGGCCATAAGCACATCAGACAGAGCAGTGTGTACAAACACACACACAAACACACCCCCAGAGGACCTGTTTAGTAAGATTCTGATGCCTTTACTGAGACTAAGTAATATTTTATTCAACTAATTGTATTGACTCATGAAACAAGTGAATAATCTGGTAAGCAGCAGTGTCAGGATCTGACTCTGAACCATTCTGATCTAAAAAGCATCACACTGATTTCAAGAGATGGTTTATTGAACTTTATGCTAAACTGACTTTTTGAAGATATGAAGCTCTATGTAAAATCAAATGTGGCTAAAGTACAAAGAAAATCTAGATAAGCTTATCTACAGAATTTGCAGATAGCTAGATGCAAGACTTACACTAAGAAGCTAATTGAACAGGTAAACCACCTTCCATGGGACACAGATTAAGCTATAAATTCAAGCATCATCAATCTAAAATTATGCACTTGAAATTGTTTCTTCTCTTGTTTCTGCATTTCTCTGTGTTGGATCATTAGTTTTCATTAACATATGACAATGCTGTTGAGTATGCTACTAACTAGATTTTACCTGAGATATAGAGACAAAGACCATAAATTTCTCCTGCTGAATGTGATCTGGAAATAAATACAGTTATGTGTCCTGATGGCCTGATTTGACTTTATATGCCACTTGGCTGGAGAAGGAGCAAGAAATCACATTCAAGCAACTTCATAAAAAATTGAAACAATTATCTTCATGCAGCAAGAAATTAACCAAAAAGACAAGTGTAGGAAATCCCCTGCTTTGGGAGAGAGGAAGGGTGAGCAAGAGGACATTTTTGATACCACATTGCATTTTTTTAATCATAAAGATAAAGTTTTAATTAGAAAGTCTGATTCAGAAAAATGCTTATGTTATCAACAAATAGCTCTTTCATTTTGCAAGTGCTCAGAACTTTAACAGGTGGTTAACTAACTCATTATTTCATGCAGGCTTTTTACCTACCTTTGTTTCTGAAGGCAGAAAAAAATTCTTTATTGTTACATGTTTTTTGGTAATACAGCAGCTGCTGTTTATGCTAATTCTTGCTTACTTGCAAATAGACCTGTGTTTATTTTGTACCATGCCAGCTGTCAACAAAGATATTTGAAGAATAATTTCCATACTCAAAAGAAAGGCTCTGCTCCCTCTTCCTACTGCTCATTTCTTTCTTTTGAATTTCAGACCCGATGTGTGTTCAACTGGAAAAGTGTCTAATGATAAGTTAAGTGAGAAAAAGAACCCAAAATGCTTGATGGTCCCCTGAGCATCCATCAGTTGCCCTGAATATGTGCATGGGCTACTCTGAAATCCTACTGTTTGTGTCACTGTTCTGAACCACTTCTCCAAAACATGGTTAAGGGCATCACGACAGTTGCATTCTCAAGGGGTAACATTAGACTGCAAGTTTTGGTTTTTATCTGTATCTGTGATGAGTCAACTCTACACATCCCTTCTATTAAAGATGTGCAGCCTCACTGTGCAGAGCATGTCCCTGCATCTGGATGAGGTCCAGAGGACTCTAGAGAGGGACAGCAGACTTGTTATCTAGTCCTGATTTTATCAACAAACCACTCCTGCAAACAACTACTTTTGGCCAACACCTAGAGTTCCTTAATAAACTCATCTTGGTGAAACTGAGACTTGAAGTCTGAATTGTGACTTCCTCCAGCACCTAAATCTTAGACCTTTCACCGACTCAATTTTCCCTAAGCTGATGCCACAGCATTATTTTCCAAAGCACCTGGAATTGTATTTTTTTCTGAGATTTGAAGCTGATAGTACCATATTCCTTTAGTGCATTACTACCGATTAGCATTTAGTACATTTAGTACTAAGATCAGCAGAACCTCTAAGGACAGCACATTAAAATAAATCATTCAGGGAATTTTAGTCCAGATCAACAGAGCTCCTTTATCCCCTATGGCTTCAACAGAGAAAAAAAATCCGGCTACAGCTCCCAAAGAAGCATATGTACATGAAACGGCTATTGAGCAGAATGAAGAAATACTGATTTACTGCTCGTAGCTCACCAGCTGAGGCACGGAGAGCAGGTACCGCTGCCAGCCCCTTCTCTGGGTGCACCGGTGCCCGAGCCCAGGCGCTGGCAGCGGGGGCTGCAGGGATAGGAGCGGAGAGGAGCGGAGAGAAGCTGAGGGGAGCTGAAGGGAGCTGAGGGAAGATGAGGGGAGATGAGGGGAGAGCTGAGGGGAACTGAGGAGCTGCCTCGCGCCGCTTCCCGCCCCTGCGCAGGTCAGGGCTGAGCCCTCAGAGAGGCTGGGGCGGCCTCGGGAAAACAGTTAAAGGGCAAAACTGAGCACAGAGCGAGGAAAAAACGTGCGGGAAACAGCCCTGCGAGGCCCCCAGGTCTGAGCAGGGAGAGGAGGTGGAGGAAATGCTGCAGGTGCTGGAGCAGAGAGGATCCTGCAGCCGTGAGAGATCTGTGGATCAGGGAAAGGGTGTGAGGAGATAGGAGCGGTGGAGAGGAGCCGTTATGGACTGACCACAACTCCCCCTTCCCCCTGTTTTAAATGTGATTGCCCAGTCTTTATGTTGAGCCATGTGATTTTTTTTCTCCTCTGTCCTGAGGAGAGGGAGTGAAAGAGGCTGGATGTGCATCCTGCAGCTAGCTAAGGGCAACCCACCACATCACCTGAAATGCAGCTGCATTTCTTCTGCAGCGACTTTGTAAACACATCTCTCCAACAAGTTTCACCATTAAGTACCAGTTCTTCCCATGATGCAGGCAAATGAGAACAATCGGCCATTGGAATAATCTCCTTAGGGAAGTGGTGATCTCCCCAGCAATGGACACTGTCAAGATTCAGCTGGACAGGGCACTGGGCCAGCTTGTCTAGACAGTGCTTTTGCCAAGAAACGTTGGACCAGATGATTCTTGAGGTCCCTTCCAACCTACTATTCTGTGATTCTAAACATGGTCTCCTCTGATTGAAAGATGGAGTGTAAGTCAGTTCCAGATTGTAACTGTTGTCTATTTTATACATTATCCATAGCTACAATAGCCACGTACCTCCTACACATTTACCAATGCAGCCTTACAACACTTCTGTCTGGCACAGTGAAATCAAACTATTTATCCCTGGTCAGACTGAAAGTCTGTGGCAAACCAGGAATTCAGCTGAGAGCATTAAAGTCCAAGTTAGTTACAAGAATCACCAAACCATCATAATTTATTTTGTTATGTGCCACAGCAGGTCTGGGGCATTAATTCCTGGGGACAACAGCTATTTCATTGTTTTGGAATAGATTTGGCAACTATTTGTAGACAAATGACACGAGTTATGCTGTTGCCACCATATCTCATTCAGGAATAGCTGCCTGAAATCAGCACTCACTTATTGCCGAGTCTTTGCTGGCCACGGACACTTACATTTCTAAACCTCAGCAGGCAGAAGAACATGCCAGTACAAGCTGGTGATTTCTTCTTCTGCTACAATTACTTCCCAGCCAGCAGACATGAAGAGCATCACTGAATCTATTCTCACTCAGTGCACTCCATATGTTCCTGAGGACTCAATCTAAGATGATGCCAACAGAAACAGAGTTACGCTGCTGTGTTATATTTTATCCTATGTTGACTGTCTAAATGTCAGTTATCCAGGTTCAGTTAGAAGAAATGTTCCCCTAAAAGGGATGTAATCCAGTCACAAGTAGTTAAATAAGAATAGGGAATTTGATTCAGTATTTGGAAAGGTATTCTCTATTCAGAGATAGAAAAGATTCTTCTGTGCTTCTTTTAAAATTAAGTATATTTATATTATCATATGTATACATATATCTCTGCTTGAAGAAAGTACTGGATAAATGTTATGTAACATTGTTACAGAAATCAAAAGCATATTTGTGTATATACATTGTTAATCAGTTGAAGAAACTGTTCCCAACTAGTTTTTCTCTTAAAAGCTGCTAATAGATAAAACATTTACCTGTGAAACACAGGCTGTTAAAAAGGAAAGGATCTATCCCTGCTCCATGTACTCCACTGCACCCAGAAGCACGCTGGGCAAAAAGACAGGGACACATCTTTCTAACCATGGCTTTTATGTTGGATGCCTTGAACTGGTTAAGCAGAAAGGAAAGAGGAAAAAGCAGTTATGAAAAAGGGCTGTGTCAAAGTAAAAATAATACTGGTACATGGAAATTTGTGTGCAAGCTCTCTTCTGTCTTTCAGTCAGGGCTTATCCAGAGCCGAGTTCTGGAAGGGAGAAGTGTGGGCAAATCAGTACAAAGTGTACTACCAGAGTGGGAAGAAGGTACAAGATAGGGTCCCAGTTGGACAGACTTATGTTAAATCCCCATTTCAGAACTCTGGTGTGCCTTGAACTGAATGGCTTTCACTAGGCAGGAGACTCCATGGGCTGGTGCTTCTTCAGATCCTACAGCTATGAGGCAGTCTCACTGCTTCCAGGCCAGCAGTTGGCAGATATGCTTTGAAGCCACCAGAATTATGTCAAGAATTACAAGCTACCAGCACATACATCTCCAGGCTTCAGATCTGAACTCTATTTCAGGGAAACGTTCTGAATTTCCATGTGGCAAGAGAGAGAGAGAGAGAAAAGTAGGTGGAGGAGGGAGAGGGAGTGCAGTAAAGCAGAGAGGCTCTGTAAGAATGGCTTCACCCTGTCTCTGAGAGTGGCTGATATATTGTCAGGGGGTAAATGGGAACACCAGCTTTCCCTTTAAATGTCTTCAAGCGTTTTTCTTTAATAACTTGTCATTTCTTGGTGAAAAGAGCTGCCGCAGCAATGATTTGTGGTGGTAATTCTAACAGTGAAAAACACTGCTGGAATTACAAAAAATCAAATCCTGCTGTGCTACTGGGTCACAGTATCTGTGTCAGCTGAGAGGGAAAGCCAGCAGAACCAGGCAGGGAACACCTTCTGCCTGTCTGCGAGGCTATCTGCTCAGGCAGCTCTCAGATGAGAAGCCATTGGGCTCCAAAATGACATCTAATGAGCAATGTCCAAAGGCTGGGCTATGAATGACCTGTGGACAGTGCTGCTGCCATGTGCTCATCTCCTGCTGTCCAGCAGGACATGGGTGTAACCACATGCACTGTACAGAGGGCCAGCCTAGGATCCCCTCTCTAGGAATCCAGTCAGCATTAGGGAAGCTAAACATCCATCTTTAATCTTTGCAAGTGTAAGCACTTAGCATCCTAACTTGCACCTAAAAAGCTGTCACTGAAATAATGAGTTTGGGGTGTTAAGCTCTCACTATCCAGCCTTTACAGCCAAAGGAGCCCACATTTTGCTCATAGTTATATAACTGAACTTAGATGTGTACAAGCAATACTTGGCCCTGTCTGCACCTCATATGATGGGATGGACAAATTAGGCCTATGTTGCTTGCAGACTTCTGCATGTCCATTTGGCTGTGATGAAAATGAAGCACAGCATGGTTGGTGGACACCTGATGAATTTTCAGCATTTTATTTTAAACCAGTAAATATTTTTCTCAGAGACTGTTTCATGAAAGATGCATTGGTTTCTGGCCATATCTCTTTCCTTGAGAAACTCTGCAAACTAATTCTGTGAGAGTGAAGGCTCTGCCTTGGAAAGCAGGTGAGATGCAGTCCTGAAGTGAGCTTGCATTTGACAAGTTTGAATTTTGGAAAGAGTTCCCATATGCTATTAAGTACATGCACTGTCTGAAAATGAAGTCATGAATAAATTATCATGAATAAACACAGCTACAAAGTAATAATAACAAAACTATGAAAGAAACATTGTGTTTTTCTTAGAGATGTTCTAGCACACTAACTGGCAAGGTGGAAAGGAATGCATCAGAACAGAAAAGGTCAGATATTTTTGCTGAAAGTTATCTAGCTGTTAAAAATTGGTCTGAGGGTAAAATAAGCTTCAAATTCCTCAGCACGTGTTGTTTACATAGATTCTACATACACCAGATTTCTACAGATCAGCATGCTAGAGGCAGGCAGATAACCATGGAGGCATTCACACAGATCCAGTATCCTTAGAAAAATCTTGACAGGAGTCAGAGATACCAGTCAACAGTACTGGAAATACTGAAGCCAAGCTGTGTGGTGCTGAATTATGTAACTGCTATTTCTTTTTTTCTACAGTTAACAAACTCAATAAAACTTCAAAAGCCTATAAACTCTCCTACAAATGCTCCATCTAGTCGATGTAGCTGGCCAGGAATAAATGTATCAGAAAAATATAATTTATGTATCTCCTAGTGATTTCATCACACTCTGCTCAAGTATCCAGACTTAGCCATTGCTGAACAGTGTTGGTCTGACACAGTGTGCTCTGTCTCACCAGGACATTTCTGGACATTAATGGATTGAAGCAGAGTGAATTCAGCAAAGGTGGAGAAGCATGGCAAAAGCCAGGAGAGATCATTACAGAATGCTTCACATGGTAGCACAGGAGCTGATGAGAAACTGACAACAAACACACAGCTATAGAATGTTGCCTCTGCTTGAAATCACTGAAGTCACCTGAACTGGATTTAGATACCAAAATGCTCCAGTGGATCCTATTCCTTCCTTCCAGCACAGAGCCTGCCTTGCTGAATCCACTTCTGGCTGAGACCCTGGCTGGCTGTAGCACGTGCCAAGCAGTGCCAGAATGTATTGGAAGGCAGGACTGAGTCCTGAGAATCTGTCTGTTGCTTCTAATTAGTGGATACACAATACGACAAGAAAGAGAAAACATGGTGGAGCTGTGAACTCCTTTTTGTTGTTGTTGTCTAGAGATGGGATCAGAAAAGGAGCTTCAGGCAGAACATCTGTAACGTGGACAGATAGATATTTGCAGTTATGACTTTGTACTTCACCTTTTTCAAAAATCAACAAATATTCATGGAATTTCTTTCCCCCTCATGATAAAAAAAGAGGTAATTCTCTCAAAGCAGCTCAATCTTCTGCTTTACTGTAAATGGGGAGGTGGGTGAGATTTATTTGTTAAACACTGCCATAAATATTTAGCAGAGCAGGGCTCAGTTGAGAAGAGGACATCCAAACAGATTGCTGGTGAGCTAACCCTTGGAGATTTTCCAGATTTCTCTCACCCTCCCATCTTTGGGTTTGTTGGGTTTTTTTTTCCTTTACAGAGAAACTAAACAAAACTTTGAAAGGAAGCGTGTGATTGGAACAAAAACCACCCATAAATAATTCAGAAGAAAATTAATAGGATTCAAGATACCACTTTCTGATTATCAGCATGGCTGCTACTTTTTTATTTTACTTTTTTTTTACAGTGGCAACCAGCTGGTACAGTGCATAATGCTAATCAGTTAGTGTCTTTCACATTTTGAAACTCCTTGGAAACACATCCCCATCAAACTGCTTTGAAGTTCAATTTTAATTTAGATGCAAACTATCCCAAAAGTACTGATAGTCGAAAAAGAGCCCCTGGCAGTCTATAATTATAATGCAATAGAGCTGTCAGATTTGATCAGCCCATGCAGCACCGTTTAGCCTCACATGATCATTTAAACATTCCTTCCCACCACTCAATACTCACCCTGCACTTCAGTGTGTAATACATGGGCTTTATTTATATGTTGGTTTTCAATCACCCAGATCCTCCAGACCATTGGAATGATGAAGTTGTGCAGAAAAGCATCCTCCAATCCTCAAATCACCTTCTTGTACAGATATTCCTGTTGCAGCATTTCATCTGCAAGAGATTCACAGCATAAGGCTTAAAACAATCTACTAGTATTATGGCGTAATAAAAAAGCAATATTGTATCACAATGTCAGGGTTTGAAGAATATCACTATAGCTGAAAAGGCCCATTCCAACCCAAATAAATAACACATGAAGGATAAGAATAATTCTTTTGAGACAAATTTCTGTGATTCTGAATCCATCATGTATCCACTGTGCAAGTGCAGCTCGTTCAGCTGACTTCAGTGGAGTTATCCTGGACAGATACCTACATCAGGCTGTTTAATTAATATTTGCAGTTCTTGCTGCTTTCAACACATGCCATGAAGAGTGAAAACAGGGAAGGTGAATTCCATAAAACACAGGCAGCTTAAACAGCAAATCAAACTTCAGATATTCAAAAGACAAGCTTAAAGAACCTCTCTCGACCCAAAGCTCCCACACAACACCCTTACACTCTAGCTCCAGGAAGGGCACTGGGCAGACACAGTCAAGTTAGAGAATATTAGGAATATCAGAAAAAATCTCCCCCAAGTAGAAAGGCAATGCTAAATCCAAGGGACACTAATTTCTGCCCAATTGTGGGGTTTCCTCTGTGAATTTTCTTCTGCTGTTTCTCTGCTTAGGCCCGGGGCCAGAAAACTGCCTCCTCACTCCCTCTCTGTATTCATTCTTTGCCCCTGTTCTTGGAATCCTCTCTCCGAAACAGACAGTGTATGTAATGTCTGAAGAGAAGGGGGTTTTTAACATCTTGGAACATGCATTTCCTTGAGCTTCATTGTCTCATTTAAAGAGATGAAGAGAGTCTGGCAATGCTTGGGATTTGGCAATGCTGGCTTGTGCTAACCTTCTGCATTATGTCTCTTCTAGGTGCTTTTCAGAAGCAAAAGAAGAAAAAAACCCCACAATTCTGAGGGCTGGTCCTTCAGACAGCCCAAGTGCTGTGAATCCCACAGACCACCTAAGTCTCCCTACACAAGCTTTTCCTCCTGCCCACCCATAATATAAGATCTCATTATAGTCTACAGCTCTTATTCCTAGCCAGATCTGAAGGTCACAGCAGCAGCCCCGTTGATTCCAGTACCCATGAAAAAAATAACTTTCCATCCATTTTACTGTGTGCCTCAAACACACCGATAGTCTTTTGGGTCTGTTCAGGGTCATGCTGAAAAATAAGCCCATTAATACAGCAGGGTTTCAAAATATTTGAAGAGGTAATTCAGCAGAGTTTATATCTCTTGTGTAGACTTCA
>VYZU01041894.1:22569-50851 GCA_013401355.1 Ceyx cyanopectus
TCTCCACCACTGCCCTGGGCAGCTGGGGCCAGGGTTTGACAATCTTTTCTCTGAAGAAATGTTTTCTAATGTCCAACCTAAAGCTCCCCCAGCACAACTCCAGGCTGTTTCCTCATGTCCTATCACTTGTTACTCAGGAGAAGAGACTGACCCCTAACTTGCTACAACCTCCTTCCAGGGAGTTGTAGAGAGCAAGGAAGGTCACCCCTGAGCCTCCTTCTCTCCATTTACTTGCTTCTCTCCTGAGCTACAGAACATGATCTTCTTAGAGGTGACTATGATTACTTGCTATAGGTGTGTACTGGAATGCAGGAGGGTAATATGGGAATTCTGGATTTATCACTGGACTAAATTTCTATGATCCTATGAATTCTGGAGACCTTGTTTTAATTGTGTAGATCACTTAGATTCCAACATCCCTCTCTGAATGCTGAGTGTTTGTGTGAGTTGTCTTGGCTACCTCCACAAGATGAATGACACCTCTTGAAATAAGTAGCATAAATCATCCCCTAGTCCCCTTCTCTCCACTGAACATAGAGGGAGTCCATCTTATTTAGATTAGAAATCCATTTTTCTTATGTCTAAAACTATGTGAGATAAACCTCAACATTTTTCTACCTTCTTTCTGAATACTTGTCAGCAAGCTGGGATTAACATACCCAGTCACACTGGTGCATTATGAAGACAATTATCCATGACTGTTTCAAACACACTCACGTGCAACTGTGCTAACAACACTTCTGTAAGAATATAAATAGATTTTTTAAATGAGAGGTATTTCTTATTATTATTATTTATTTATGGTTTAAGTTTCAATGCTGGTTTTATTTTTCCCATCTAACAGAAATTAAAGGCCTGCTGTGAACTAGAGTTCTAAAGGGAGTTCTATAGAATATCAAAGCCAATGCTACAAAGCAATTTTTTTAGTTGAATGTTTTTGAAAAAACAAAAGGAAAATATTTTGGTCTACATTCTAATAGTCTCAATTCTGTGAAGTTTGACTGGAGTAGTACTGAAACACTCTTATCAGTCATGGTCCATTTCTATATTGGGCAGATGAAAATGTTTGCAGCTTCACAGACACTGCAGATTAGANGGGGATCATTGCCTGAGTTCTGCAGCTAACCTGACATGCCATCACACTGTATGAGCAAGACACAATACAAGAAAGCTCTTTAGAGAAGGNAGCTGATTGCACTTCTAAACAGAACAGTTTTATGTCTGAAAACACAGACTTGACAGAATGGAAGTGCTTCACAAACAGATACCAGTCTCTTGAAAATTGTAGATATAAATTAGTTGATTAAGGCTGAAACATTTGTTTGNGGGAATTTGTTATTTCACTACTGCAAATTATTATAGTATTATGCAAGCAATTCTTAATGCCACTTTTCCACATTAAATCCACCACTTCCCAGGAGGTCTCGGCCACCAGGTGCTATTTTGATTTAAAATGCACACAGGAGAGATTGAAATGAGTGGAGTATATTATCTCTGCACGCATTTGTCACTGACAAAATGTATTAATTGCACATGGAAATCAATGCAAAGCAGTGTAGCTTTCATCTAAGTTACAGAATTAAATACAGAGCCTATCAAATCTGATAATCCCTTATTGAATCAAATGCATTGCCAAGGTCACCAAAAATAAGCAGGCTATGAAATACATCAGAGAATAGTAAATCACATGCACGACTGTGTTGGTGGGTGCATGCATTATAATATAAATACTTTATAGCATTTGCCATTAAATATATCTGCAACTAAAATATTATTGTAAAAGATGATCTATTTTCCATTAGAAATTGACAGTACTGAGGAAGGAGGGGATGCTCCTGTGGGACTTGAGTAATTAAAGTTCATTTCTTGGCTTAGTCTCTGAATTTGGGCAGATTATCCATTTTTTTTCCCTGCTTTGGCTCCATATTTAGAACTAACCCTGGATCAAGATATTTACCTCCCTCATGGAGTTATTCCACTTGAGGAGTTCTTTGTATTAAATTTCAGGAACTGAATGACATATGTCACCAAAAAGGGCTCTTTCAGTAATGCAACTGTCACTACAGAATGCCAATGATTAATACTGAGTAAAGATTCTGAACATAAAACTTTGGATGGTAAGTGACTGCCCGTTAAAGAAAATACCAGGCTGCTCAAATTGAGCATCACTCACACATTTCAATGCAGTGTGCAGCAGTTCAGACAAGCCCTGATGGACACTGATGGTGTCACCTGGCTGCTCCCTACACCAGTTTAGACTTAATATTCCCTTCCCTTTGTTGTTTGGCTATTTACTGCAAGCTCATTCCTCTTTTGTTTCTTCAGGCAGCTATCACCTTTCTAACTCCAACTCACTAGCAAGACTGAAATTACACAACTACAGACTTCACAGAGGGAAAAGGATATTTGCAGATGTTGTACTGCATGCACACGCAGTGCCTGCTGTTCCTTTTCCTCACCCTTTATTTATCCCATCTCTTTGGATCTGTAAGGTCTTTGGGTCTGGGATTGATTTTCATTCTGTATCAGAAGGAGGGCTGGGGGAAAGTGCCCTGCTGTTGGCTTGTCCTCAGCCATTTCCAAAGTCATATCATATTAGGACTCACAGGTAGCTGATTATCAAGTCCATACCATACTTAAAACAATGCACAAATGTATTACTTTTAAAACAAGGCACAGCTATTCCTTCAGTAATTCTGGCTGTTCCATTCTCAAGAGTTCCTTTGATTTATTAGCCCACTGTGTTATTAAAATAATGAATTATGTGTTGGTACATTGCATTTAACATAGTATACACAGGGGCAAGTACATCTGCTAGCTATTAATCAAATATTCACTAACAAAGGTTGATTAACAGCATTTTACATATTTACAGCAAGAATGAAAAGCATAATGGAGCTCCACTGAAGTTAAATTATAATAAATTATTAAAATGCATTTATCTGTGCACTGATTAGTGTGTGGGATAGACAGAACTGCAGGTACAGTCTTGTTCACCACACAATACGATTTACTTCTTGAAAAAGACATCTATATAATACATTATTTTCAGCTTCTGGAATTAATAAGAATAATAAAAAAGAGCCCCAAAAAGGCGTGTAGAGCTGTGTGCATTTTGAATACAATTTAAAGCAAGTTTCCTCACATGTAATTCTCATGTCTGCCAATCTACTGACTTGAGCTTTGAAATCAACTGTGCTGATGATGTGTAGTGTTGAGCCTGACCTTTGCATGCCCTGATGCCAAATTCTGCTGTCACACTTGAGTGTCACAGCAAAAGTGACACTTTTTTTTTTTCTGTGGCACTTTGAGTACCTTAAACCTGTCCAACCTTCAGCAGGTACCAGAAGCAGAGATTTACCAAGAAGCACCAAAATTCTGAGACCTTTTAAATGGATATTTAAGAACTTGTTTCTGTGAGGAGTTGGAATTACAAAATCATATTCTTATATTTCCTATCTGGAGAAAAGGCAAGGAGTGTTTGTTTTTTTTTTCCTGAAGCTGAACTGATTTGCACAGAGCTAAGCATAATTTTCCTACACAGGCCCAGCTCCAGCTCTGATGATGGATTAATAGTCTGGAGTCTGTGTACACTACTAAATCCTGCTGAAGTCAGTAAGAAATCTGGGGGTTTCCAGGCAGTGTGATTGGTTCCCCTTGCTAATTGCTGATAGTTTCTTTAACTAGACTTCAGCATCTAAATCACATTTTTTTCTGAAATTGCCTTTTTATTGATTTTCAACAAAACAGTATCACAGAAAGCAAACACGGACTATTAATGAGAGCTTAAACATGCAGTGCACACACTGTTGAACAGGAGAGAAAAATATAGTATGTTAGTAAACCCAGCTAAAAGAATACAGACCAGAAAGTAAATAAACAGATGCAGGAATTACAAGAGTTCAGAATTTGAGTTCATGGAGAAGAAAATAGGTTTGCATTAGAGAATATTACAGCACTAGGAAAAATATGACAGGAAAAATATTTGCAGCTGGTGTAAATCAATATTGACTCTGTTAGCTTACTCCAGATAAGAATCTGGCCCATGCATGCTTACATTAGTGTTTAGAAAAACAACCCATTGTGGAAAAGAATTCCATATGAAAAAAATCTTTTTCCTGATCACTTATCTAGGAGCTGATTGTAAACCATTCTCTAGAGAGTAAATCACTTATCTATCTTTTCCATAAAATAAAAGCAAAGATAGAGCCTGGGGTTTGATCTGCTGAGAGTAGCATTGTGCAGCCAAAACAGCCATTTATAAATCAACGTGCAATTAATGTCACCTTCAAAGTTTTACAAGATAGACTAAAGAAGCACTTCAGAAATTTAAAGAATGAGCAGCATATAAGAACATAAACTGCATGTCTCCTACAGATATTTCCCTTCCAAGAGTCTTAACTGCCTCTGAGGACACCGCTGGGTAGAAGGCGTTTGATGTCTGGGACAACAGTCCCACTGGGCTTTGTCCCACTAGTGAAGTTGTCTTTGCCTGCATTTACCTGGTGGTGTTGTGAAGAGCTGGCTGTGGAATAAAAGTCCTTAGGGAGCCAGGCTTCATTAGCTTGGCTCCTCACAGAACAACTTGGTTAATTGCTTTGATGAAGTATCAAGGTCCCTTAGAAGATGCAAGGTGGTGTACGGACTGGGGGGTCTGCACCCCTTCACAGGAGGAGATCAGAATTCCAAGTGATCTGGAGAGCTAGAAGAATGGACCAAGATCAATAGGATGAAAGTCAATAGACAAGTGCAAAGTACTACATTTAGTAAGAAGAAATCAAATGCAGAAGGGAATTACTGCCTGGGCACAAATACTGCAAAAGAGGAGCTGTTTTACCACAGCCTGCATATATATCAAAAATACATCACTGTTGCCAATAAGGCAAATCTCATACTGGGGTAAATTAAAAGAAGTTTTATGGAAGATGCAAGAAGAAGAAGAAACATCTCTGCAAGTTATAAAGCAGATGAAAGGAGCATCTTTTGGGAAAGCTAAGGATACATTTGATCCTACCTCAGCATGGGCAGGCAAACAGCAGATGTCATGAGGTGCTTTAAAGCCTTAATTACTATGATCTTAGGTTCTGAGATGAAACTTAAATGTATGAAGCCAAACAAAAGCAAATATATCAACAATATATTGACTTGAATTCCTTTTTGCATACATGGGCACCTGCTCTGCTGTCTAGCTAATAACTTTACCCTGACAAATTCAGGAGTGAAAGCTACCTATTATATTCTGTGCTCATTCTCCAAGTTCATGAACCTTTCAAGAGAATGTAGATTCATTAAAGTGCTACAAGCTATTTGTAATTTTCTTTAGTTTTGATGAGTAGTAGGTTTTCCAAGTTGTGCTTGGAATTTATCTGAAGTTAGATTTTGAAGATAAAATTCTGCAGAAAACCAAACTGATTTTGCAACCAAAGCCACTGTATGTTGTGCAGATATTTTGAGGAGTGAAAATTATAAGGGTTTGACTTTGCATCCACAAGAAACTTGGAAAACATTAGAAATCTGTCAAATGTCCAAGCAAAAGAGATGCTGTAATCACACTGGGGGATATTAATTGGAAGTCCTGATTGAACTCTCTAGCTGCAGTCAAACCAGTGCCAGCTCCACCAAGAGTCAAAAGTGAGAGAAGTTGTGCTTACCTCAGCAAGCAGGAGGTTACAAATATACAATAATTGGAAGGAAAAGGTTAATTGACTTACATTTCTCATTAGCAGCTATATTTTTTCTTTTAATAATTTTGCTACTTTTCTACTTCCAAAATATACAAAGTTGTCCAAAACAGAGGCCACGTAACAATCTGACCAAATGTCATTATAAAATGAAAGAAAAATTTTAGGGTCCTCTATCAATAAACCAATATCAGAACAAAGTTTCTTAATTAATTCTAAGAGCTCCCTTCTGTTCACAGTAGCAATCAGAAAAGTAGGGCAAAAGGATCACATGGAGCAGACACATCTCAGTTATACCCAGAACCCAAAGGATTCCTCACCCTTGAGTGTGAGTTAAAAAACCAATCACCTCAAAGCCTAGTGGAATGTGCTGGTTAGCCTGAAACAGCAATGGGAAACACAGACAGTTCCCAAACTGCTGCTGCTGTGCCCTCTTTCAGGAGCTGTAGCATCCATGTACCTCCAGGAGAGAGACACATCCTTCTCCTCCTCCTCTCCTTCCCTTCTCTCAGTGCCAGGCTAAGACCAGGGGCTCCCTCACTGCACGAGAGCCCAGGCTCCCTGCTGCCAGACAGAGCTGTGGCTGCTGGAGAAAGGACTTGAGTTTTCTTCTGGAAACAGTGGCTCTCCACTGTGGAATGGCCATTAATCAGATGAGAAATGTATAGAAGGAGTGGCACATCAATAGGAAGGTGTTTTGGTGGGACTGCTTTATGGTGGAGTTCAGCTGCAGCTCTGGGCATTTGCAGGCTGTAGAATATTCACTGAAATAAATGTTTTAACTAGAACAAGAGGATCAAATAATTTATGCAGCATATCTAGCCTCTGCTTCTGAATTGATAAGAATGATTATTAAATGTCATTTGCTTAGAACATCATCTACTTGCAGTCTTTCTTGATTTAATTTAATATCCCCTGGTTATGAGTTATTCAAGCTCTCCATACTTCCAAACATACTTTCTGTCTTTAAACGGTATATTTAATCTAAGTAAATATCTATATTCAGACTATAGTGATTGGTGCTCATTACAAGCTATCACTAAAGATGTATGACAGTTTAGATGGGACACTAAATATATTCCAGAATACGTTTTCTGACTATTTTGTTATTAGAAATAAGCACCATGCTGTGCTGCTGCTGCTAGATTATGGTTTAAATTTAAAATTGGATTACAATATCCGCTAGGAGCTTTTTTTGTAACATGAATTGCTCTTTTTCTGTACTCTTAACATTGAATTCTCTTTGGCAGCTTTATCTTAAACTTACCAAAAATAAAAGCAAGTCTATTTTCTGGAAATATACAGCTGTCAATGGTTGAGAGAATATTTTTGATCACACATCTGCCATCTAAACTGAAGAATACACATACTTGGCCTAAAGATTTTCTCTAAATTGGACGAACTAATATTAAGTTATATGACATGTCACATGCTGGAATGACTAGAAAAATACTGGAATCAACCGCTAACCATTCCAGTAATCATGTAAACAACCATATTGTTGGTTACAAATCTTACTCTATACTCATTAGTACCTAAGCATAGCTAGGAATGCAAGCTTTTCAAACCACAATTTAAGCTTTTATTGACTGACATCTTCTATGTCTGTGGCTGGGAATTAGTAAAAATCTGGTGTTAGCATGTCTAAGAGCTGTCAGCACTACACTGTGCTTTATGCATGACTGGGGCTGGAGAAGGGAGAGTCAAAGAAGGTGTAATAGGATGTGTTTTCAGCTGTAATGAACATGTAGCTCCCTTGTGTGCTAATGGTCTCATCTGTCTGAAGTATATCAAATTTCTGAGCTCTTACAACTCTACTACTGATATAATGGAAGTTGTGTGATTATGTCCATTAGCTCTTAAAGCTGCATGCTTAGTAGTAAACAGTGGTGGTGTGCAGCACAAATCACATCCTTGGTTCTAAACGGTTCTGAGTTCCAGTTTAACACCCTACTATTGGAAAGAGCTTCTATTAACAAGAGCTTTCTGTGACAAAGGGACTACTTCACCATTTAAACATTTCAGCAGCATGGAAAAAATTTACAGCTAATAAAATATGTATTTTTCTTCTGTCATATCTCCCACTCAAGGAGCTCAAGGCAGCTCAGGGCTACAAATGAATCTCCCTTTAGATGCTGTGTCAACATTGCCATTTTGCTTTGCAAGGCGAGCCACAGAGAACCCTGCAAATCTTGCCCGAGCCAGCACGGGGACTGTGTTACTGCTGCACTTCAGAGCCTTTCATCAGCTCACCTTTCCAACAGAACTACCTAGTCAGACCTCATAGTCTCATTGTACAGACACAGAACTGATGTGCAACCAGGAGGGGGGAGATGCACTTTACCTGCAGCGTGAAGCTGAATGTCAGTATGGGAGCCTAAACACTCCTTCCAGTCAGTGGAGTAGCACAGGCTCTTGCTCAAAACGGTTGAGAGCCCTGCAGCCAAGCGCTTGACCCGCAGCAGAATTGCCTTTCTCTGCTTAGCAAGGTGCTCACAGCTCAGGCACATCAGCTACAGCAGATGAATTCAGGCATAAGCAACGTGCCCAGGGCCATATGGGAAGGCTGTAGAGGAGACCTGAACACAAGCTGCTGAAATACGAGATTAGTGTCTACTGATCAGTTACCCTCCAGCTCTTCTACAGAGTCTATGGCGAGAGGGACACAAGGGGAGCCATTCACTGGGGCACGGCAGTCCCCTGATTTCAGTAAATCCCTGAGTAATGCTGCTTATTTTTGAGCACCATCTACTGGTACCTCAACTACCGACCCACCTACGTATTGAGCAGCCGTTTCAGAGCCTCCTGGTGCATGCCAGTGCCAAAAAGGGAAATGGGAACTCCTCACACCCAGTCTTGAGCCTTAATAAACCCACCCATCCTCTCTGTCAGCCAGGATTTACCATTACGTTTTGCCATGCCTTGCAATAACATTGTTTTAACATATTCAGTTCAGCTGAGTGACTGCAGCACAGCAACTATTTTGCAGTGGCTGTCAAGCTCTTGAAGTTACTGCCTGTGATTTGCACATGGAATTACTGTGTCATCCCTTCAAACCATAAACACAGGTAACTCAGACTTGTCAAGAACTGTGCATCAAATTCATCCTCACTATTACTCGGTGGGGATCCAATGAAGTTTGTACTAGAGATGGATGGAGTCCACTGTTTCTTGATTCTTGATATATTGGGATCAAAGCCTTGCCAGGGATCCTACTGTGTATAAAATGGTTGCATTTGTCAGTGTTGAGACATTCAGCGAAATATTCCCCAGTGTTTCCTCCATTCCAGAAAAAAAACAAAAAAACACATTCAATAATAAAAGCCTAAACCAAATACAGTCAACAGCAAATACAGAAAATGTGACTTGATCATCAGCAGAAATTAATCAAAACCTGACAGACTGTTTATGAATGGATTACTTTGCTGATAAATTTTCTATTTGATTTTTCTTCTTGCAGGCAGATAGAGAAGCTCTAAACACACATCATGATCTTTTTTTTAGCTAAGTGAGATATAAAAATAATTAGTATTATTTCCATTGGGGTCCTAATCATGCAGGAAATAGACTATAATGCTGGGTTGACAGTAATTCACTTCCCAAGATCAAATTATATCTCCTGTGAGTTACCCTGCAGCCACAAATATCTCTGTTTAGAATTGCACAGTATTTGTGAATTGTCTTTCTGAATTCCTGCCACTGCCCCCAGACTTCTGTGGTCAAAATTAAATAACATCACCCTCCCTCATTTTTTGGTGGTCAAAAAGTAAACAGCAGCACCCTTCCTGTTTTTCAGCAGCACTAAGGCCACTTACTGTAACGTTGGCAAAGGTCACATGGTTCTCTTTCTGAAACAGTCTTCTCAAAGCTAGGAAAAAACCCACAGAAGGTCAACAGAACAAACTGTTTCCTTGACTACATCAACAAAACCTTATAATGAACCTGCACCAACATCTATCCTCCTACTGCAAAGCACTGTTAGCAAAGCTTCATAAATTATCCTTTGGCACGCAAATATCCAGATGATATGTAGGTTAAAATCATACCTAAGTGTGCTTTGACTTTGGCTTTTTTTTTAAAGAAAAATTAATTTAACACGTCTGGAGTAAGGTGTCTGACTTTCAACATCAACATACAAGAAAACATATGGTAAAAGTATATTTTCTCTTTTTTAAAAGAGTTTTTCTTTTTGGATTTCTTAGAAGAAAAAGAACTTTTTAAAACCATATGTGTATATATTGGAGTTGGAACTGCGTGGCAGCTCAGACGAGAAAGAGACATATGTTAAAAGCTGTTCTCTTTTCTCTGTTCAAGAAAATACAAAGAAATAAATAGCAGTTGCTCCAGCAGACACTAAAGTCAAAGTAATACCTCACATTGATTACAGTACTAATCAAGTCAGAGGCACACTATTCGTCAGTGTGATTATTTGCTTCCTTTTCTGAAATCAAGCAGAGTGGTTGATACTGTGCTGTGTTCTGGGATTGCACAAGCTGTAATATCAATAGAGCATCAGTTAGACAAGTTAAAGGGATTCAGCAGAAGCGAAGCATGACGAATTAGGAGAAACAATCAATGTAGACATCATTATAAAAGTCATATCAATGATTTAAGCAACTTAAAAACATCCATAAAAACCTACAGTGCTGAGAATTAAACAAAAATTACAGATATAAAAAAAATTCATTAAATGTTGTTTTGAGTGAATCTGTCATTCTTGGTGACATGACTATAATTTCTCAGGCACTAACATTTGCTCTTTTCTGCTACAGTACATCCCATCTAGCACAGAGCTATGCTAAGGAAAGGTGCAGTAACAGCTGTTTGCCTGGATTAATACCTGAATGATTATTTAAAGAACTATACCTGTCTGAATACAGGCTGTAATTAAATAGCCATTGAAAGGATTAGCAATCCTTAATGACTTAGTTTCTTCTCATAATGTTAGTTCTCAATGAAGAGCAGATCTATCCTGTCCCTTACATATAAGACCATTCTACTAACTCTGATGGCCATGGTGTCTCTGATAGTTTCCTTGTTTTCCTTACAAAAAATGTTGATTTGCACAGGACAATTGTTTTTCACTGTGTTATGGCCACTGAAAACCACCACTTTCAAGAAATTAAAAGGAAACAATAATAATCTGTGTGCTTTCAGCTAAACAGCCTTATCACTGCTGCACCTTAATCTTCTTGTAAAATGTAGTTTTCCAGAAACGCACATTTTTTTCATCAAAAAAATATTTTGGATTGTAAAAATCCGTACTGGAAGAATTTCAATTTGTCACATGGCACTGAAAGGTAAACACCATCCTGTAACTTTTACTTAAATAGTGAAAGTGAAGATAGGTGAAGAAAAACAAAAGACAAACATAATATTTTGCAAATTCCTGTAGAAAAACTGGGTGTGTCACTCGATTCTGAGGCCAGGCAATGCTGAACACATGCACTCATCTTTCTTTTACTTACAACTCCACCTTTGTCCAAGTCTGAGCCAAATTGTGACCTATGAAATATCCCCCGTTATTCCTGCTTGGCAACATTCAACTGGCAAGTCCTGCAGGTCATTTTATTACATTCAGGCTATTGAAATATTTAAGCTACAGCTTTTTCATTAATGAAATCAAAAGGGTTTGGTGGAAATATTCCACAGGCTTTTTACCATTAGGCCATTTAAAGAAAGTAATGAGAGAAAAATAAAAATCCTGCAATATCTGGAGAGGAAAACTGAGTAAGGAATAATTCAGAGAAAAGATTAAAAGAGGGGAAGGAAAAATAGAGGAGATAATGTAATGTTATTTTGGTTTGTTTTCACAGCTCCTAAGTAATTTCTCCCACTTGTGATCCAAATTATATTGCCTGTGCCCTTAAAAAAACAAATTACCATTTACACAATTCTTTTATCTGGCTGTAATCATTTATGCTCCTTTCATAACTGGCTCTTGCCAGTTATACAACAAAAAATAGTAACCAAACTGTATCATCCATTTCTTCATCTGTTATTTTCCACTGCCCATTCTCAGTGCCCATCATCCATGTTGAAAAGAAGCTTCTGACATGAGGGTATATCAAAACAACTCCAAACGGCTGTGAAACGTGAAGTCAGAATAGTGGGAGGTTTTTTTCTAGCATTTTTTAATAAAAATATTTAATATGAAAGCCCCCAAAGCTTTTCTGGCAGCTGGCTGATGGCTCTGCATACCTGTCACCTGAGGCTGGGAAGTGAATGTCACACTCACAAGAAGTGGGGGACACAAAGGACTCCAAGCAGCCAGCCGGCTCTGAATATTTCTGTGCTGCATAATGATTGCATCGTGTTAAGGGTCCAGTGCCTTGCAAATAACAATGAATGAGACCCTAACAGTTAACACTAATTTTTCATTTGAATCCCAAGTTGCTTTTGATGTTGTTTTGCAGAATCATAATAAACAGCCACATTTAGAAAAGCATTCCCAGCCTGCACCGCTCAAAAACATCTAGCAAAATCTGTAAGTCCTGTCTAGGCTGGAGGAAACTGTTTACCAGAAAAAGAACTGCAGCAGTAAAAAATGAGAGGACATAGAGGGATGATTCAGTTGAAGATTTTCTTAATTAATAAGTTGGTTGCTACCTTCCTAGGAGGTGACATCTTTTCATTTACTTTGGCTTGTCAGAAGTCTATTTTATTGCGTTAGGTGGATTTCTAATGCTGCTCTGATTCACTGCCTATATTAAAGCCAGCAACAAAGAGCTCTGCTTAATAATCTTTATTTACACCAAATGGGCACCGAAAGACTCAAATCATTCATGTTTGTGTGGAGTTTCAATATCATCAAGCGAAGCACAGTCGAAAATATAATAAAGAAATTATTATTTGCTACCATTCCAGCAGAAGTTGCAATAAGAAATACACAGAAGGGTCTTCACAAAGGCTAATTTTAGGCACGGAAGACTGGTCTCCATAAGCACTTTCTGTAATCAATAGAAAGGCAGGCACCTTCAGAGGGCAATTCTGAGCAGGAGCTAATGGAAGTGCTCTGAATTGCACTCTTCAAAGCCCCATCTCTCGATGGTTTGTATATTGGAGATGGACCTCGAACACAGAAAGAGCAGAAGTAAATCTTCTGTGTTTTGTAAAAGAGCCACGATGCCTGTAAACTGAGGGCATGACAACTTGGCAAAATAAGACCAAGTGCAGGGAGGCCCAGTTTAGCTCAGACTTGAACTGGTGAGAGTCCAGTAGTCCCCAGAGCACAGTGCGAGGCAGGTGCAGCAGCAGCACAGCCCTGCTGGGGAGGCTGCTCATGTCTCACCCTGCACACACCAGCTCTGCAGACTCAGGATGCAGACTGAGGTGGGCAGAGCCAGCTGAGCAACATGAGCATGTAGCTCCCAGCCTGCCCAGCCCCGAGGGCAGCCTGTCCCCACCCCCACCCCGGTCTGTCTGATTCCCAAGGGACTGTGTCCTGTGTGACTCCCTCCTCTTAGTTAAAGTGACCCCGTGGCTTCACCAGAAACAGAGGAGTGGGAGAGAAGAAGTGCTGGGGAACCTCCCAGCACAAAGCAAAGCTGATTTGGGAAGAGATAAACAGGGAAAGTAGGACACATCAGACACATGCATTGCGTGAGATGATGCCTATTCATGTTTGTTTTAAACAAAAGACTTACTGACAACTTAAAAACTTTTTTCTACCGTTGATGCACAAACCAGAATAAAGACATACTCAAAACCATTAATGAAGTTTTGTGCAAACTGTTCTTCGAGAGACCTCCACTGGTGTTGAGTGGTGCCAGCAGTAGGGTATTGCACCCTACCTGCCAGGGCTCTGTTCTCTGAAAACCATTTCTGCAGAAACATCACAGTGTATGAGTCAGCAGGTCAAATTCATCCACCATGTAAATGGGTTGGAATAATGGGATTGCCAGCTTGGAATGCAGAGACAGAAATCTCACAGCCTGTCCCTCTGAGACAGCCTCTTTCATTTACTCACATTTGCTATTTGTGAGTGAAGGGCAGCAACTATCCCCAAAGCCCCTAGGAAAGGGGAGGGCACTCACAGAACTGCCCTTTGCCTGGACACATGCTTCCCTGCTCTGGGAAGGAAACTGTGCCATAGCTATGTTACCGCCCTTAGAAGAAGAACTGAGGGAAAATGACAGGTACAGAGGCTTTGCCACATCTTCTGCCCTTGCCTGTCTCTGGCTAGTAGCAAAGCATACAAGGAGCTTTTCATACCTAGCACACAACAGCTACTTGGGCCATCTTCTTTCCTACAAACTCTCCTGAAGGTATTTACTATATTCCTGATGCTAGAACTAGCAGCAGGAAGGAGAAACAGAAGCTGAGTTACTTATAGCACTCAGAAAAAACATGATCAGAGAGTAAAGAAAGAAATCAATATGTGTGATTGCTCTTCTCCATCCACTGTAAACGTGTTGGTGAGGGACATGATTCATCTCTGCTGGTGAAAATTGGATTATAAGTGTTGTTGAAGCAGAAAGGGAATTTTGAAAGGAAAATATGTTCCTGCATTCGTGGCTGAACACTCTGCAGAGAGACTTTTAATTGGATATATGACAAATCCTGCAATAGAAGAGCAGTCCTGGCTAGAACCCTGAGGAGAAGTCAGCAGTTGTCCTGCTTCCCTGGTGTTACATCCTGAACCTCCTTTAGAGATGACTCTACAGTCCTTGGGAACCCTGACCTTCCTCCAGTGGGAAAGGCACACAGAGCAGAGGACATGTGAGGCTTTGACATGACAGTGCTCCTCTCCAGGCTCCCCTCAGAAAGGCAAGAGGAGGTATTCACAGAAATGCTTTCTCTTCTTACATTCACTACTAAACAACTTTGGAAATACTTTGAAACAAAGTCTTACAGCATGTCTGAGAAGATGAAGATCATGGATATGTCAAATAAGGAGAGCTCCTTAATTGACTACAATGATTTTAGCTTTCAGTGATTTCAGATTTTTCTCTCAGGGGTGCTCAAATATAAATGAACTTACACTTGGAAGGGTGGAATTAACAGATTTAGTTACACTGCGTGACCTTTCTTAGTGAGAACAGGTAAATCAGGTTTTATGAAGATAATTAAGTCAAGAATAGGAAAGAAATATCAGAAGATCTCTTCCTTGTTGCATTCAAACAATGACTAGCCGGACAATAAAACAACCTCATGACTTGCAATATGAGCATTTAGCTGTTTTTTCTCATCTCTGCCACTGTCTTACTGTCTGACCTTGAGCAAGTAACTGCTAGTCCAGTTTGCCTTTTCCCTACTGAGTCAAATGTCATTCACCTATAGCACTGAAACACCACTGATGGCAGTTACACTCCCAACAGCCACTTACAAACCTCCACAAATTACTCTTTTTCAAGACTCCTAAAGAAATGCCAATTTTGTCAAACCAAGCAAAACTCAAAGCCATCAAAAATTGGAGTTTTAGCTCATTCTTCTGAGGCAGCAGGTAGCAGAGTTCAACCTTGCATAGGGTCCATAGGTAGAGACCCAGGGACACCAGGGCTTCAAGAAGCAGCCAGGCTGAAGAACCAGCAGCTGCATTGTCACTGTTGTCATGGAAGATTTTCCCAGTCTGAACTAGTCGAGACTAAAATAAATTTTCAGCAGCCCTACGTAGTAGTAATAATCAATATTTAAAGGGTTGTGGAACATTATAACAAAGGGGTTTGATTTTAGTCCCTGACACAACCAAAGAGGTAACCTGATTTAATAAGGGAGTGCAGCAGCAGCCATGCTTCTGAGCCATTGTGGCTAATTCTAAAGACCCCATAGTGACAAAAGAACAATAATGACTGAGGACTAATAAAAGCAAAATCAGTGAGGGTTTAATCATCAGCAGAAGGACGTGAATTGAGTGTTAGAAAACATCTTCTGTTTAGAGAGTTAAGCTGTTATGCACACTGAAGTATAATTTGCTGTCACTGTTTTATTGTCATGCAATATATATTGTAGAGTAATCATTTTAATCTGCATGCAGATTATTAATTAGTGAAATAATAATTTAGCCCAGAGTGAAAGCACAGGCAGGATGAGGAAGCAGCTGGCTATTTCTCTAACCTTTTCCATTCCAAAAGCTATTCCATAATGACCCAGCTGCTGTTCAGGGACACAGGATACAATTTTGATCTTAACTTTGTTGTACAAAATCTGTATTATGTGTAAGGCTGCATTAGGAGTGTGTACTTAAAAGATTTAGATGGATATGTATTATTTGTGCTGTGGTAATAAATTACACTTCATCATTTATCTGAGTGGACATCTACTGCTGAAGAGTGGCTTTCAGTCACCAAACTTCCCTGCAGGTTGGTCTGCCCTGCAAACAAGCACACCAGAGCCTGCTGAACCAGAAACCCAGTGCAAACAGCAGCAGGTTCACATGCCCTGGGGAACTAGCTGGTAGAGTTACCTGCTGGCTGGTCTCTGCCCTTCCCTGAACCAAGCTCAAAAGGGCTCCATAGCTGTGTCATGATACACATAATGGATCCAACAGCAGAGATGCTTGGTTACCTCTCTTGCATTCCTGGGAATCTGAGTAGCTCTGCAGTGTTGGCTATTGGTGGTTGCTTGCATTCCTGTAGGGATCTTGGGCATTCCTGGAGGCAACATGTGGAACTGGAGATATTCAAAGCATAGCACTGGGGATGAAGGAATGAGCACCTCAGCTGCCAGCAAGAGCTGGCCATTGCAATTGCTGATTCTAGCCACTAAAACCTCAGACCACCCCGGTGTCGGAGGGCCAAAACCTGCAAAGCTGCTATTAAATTTAATGAAATAACTGTATTTAAATCCCTTACACTGATTGATAAAACTGCTGCCTACTTAAATAGAAGATATTTAGGGGACCTTTTGCCTGTGGACTGTGGAGAACTCTCATTTGGGGGTCCCTGCTACACATATCAGCAAAGCTGATTCTCCCCTTTCCTCTCCCATTCAGTAGGAAAGAAGCATTTAAGAATTACCCTCCTAAGAAAGATGTGCTAGTTCACAAAACTGATAATGAAATATTAATGAAATACAATATATCTCCTACTTCAGTTCAAATCTAAAGCAGTGTCACAAACCTAAACCCGTGACTAGTGGCTCCTCACTTTCTCTGATTTTCATTAGGAAAGTTATGGTTCAACATGTCATGGTGACATCCAGAAAATGGCATGAAAAACCCATTTAATGCAGAACCCCAAATGCAAGTGGCTAAGAACAAGGCAATTTTTGTGGAAGAAGCTTGCAAGTAAAGACAGCATGCACAGTGCAACTTGCAACATTAGTTATTCCACCACACCTAAGTGAAGAATATCAATTTCAAAGCTGAAGTTTGCATTGCATGGCCAAACGTGTCCTTTCTACTCCATTGTGTTTCTTACATTTCCCTCCCCCTGCAGTAAACCTGCAGCTTCATTCAAATCAAGACAGGCAGTTGTGGACAGTTCTAAGCAGCAAGGTAATTAAGGGATTAGCTGACTTTAGTGAAAACAAAACAAAATGAAAACTGAATATGAATATATGTGGGAAAATCAATGCAATATATGCAGCAAGGTTTAAAAGGGCTTAAAGAAAGGATTTCCAAAGCTTGTGGTGTCTTAGAAAGCTTTCATTTTTTGCCTGCTTCAATACTATTACTTATTTTTATGTGGAAAAAAAAAAATGATCTCAGAGATAGCTGATGTATCTCAGCCTGGGATTTCTGAGGAATGTATTTTGACTACCAAGAAGGCAGCTGAGAACCATGCCTGGCTGCTACTCAGTAATGAGACCTCTTTTAACCTGCATGTTCCAAAAGAGACAAGATTTGTAAAAGGCTTAGGTGAAAAAATACCCAGTTTCTTGAGACCTCCTATATTTTGCATTTGGTGAATAGGTCTTTCATCAAAAGCTTTTTTCTTCATCCAAGTAGGCTGAGATTATGAAGGCTTAAGATATCTTTGAAAACTGCAGCACACACCTACGCTCAGCCAGCACTTTTCTAATTATATCAGCAGGTCTTGGAATTATTGCTGGTTAAACTCTCTATAAACACATCTGAATAGAGGTGATCGGGGATTGTGCTCTACCTTCATTAGACAACCTGCACAAGGCAGCCAATTTTTGACAGTCTAAAAATAAAAGCATTACTTTTCGTGGTAAGGGAGACTTATTAACAAACTACAGAGCTTTCCTGCTTCAGGGCAGTACAACTGCAATTGAGGGGGAGAAGCACAGAAAGTTGTTAACATCAGAAGTTTGTTTTTAACCTGAAATATGAAATAACAAGTTGTCTCACATCACTGCCTGGAGTGTAAGAGTCCAGGAAAACAAGGTGCCTTGGTAACTGTTCTTTCTCTTTCTTCAGAGCACAGCAATGATCTTTATAATCAAGTCCCCAAAATCTTATTCACAGCACTATCATTATTTCAAAGTAGAGTCTTCTCTATATGCCAGGAAATAATCTAAAAATAAAAGTAAACCCACAACAGAGCACATCCTATTCTTTTTAACTTTCCCTAATTTATTAAAGTTTAATGAGCCTTTGGCTTTTCACAAACTCATATATAGGTGAGACCTAACCCTGCACTGTCAGGGAACACCACTGGATTCAACACATTAGGCTTTGAACAGATTACTGGAGCAGTTCTCTTTTGAAAGCAAGCACAGGTGGGCTCTGGAAGCTTGTATTACACAACTGAGTTGTGCCCAGAAAAATACTCCAGCACACCATCAGAAAGCTGTGACTTAGGGGCTATTTTTGTGCAGACTGTCCATGAATATGGATCATACAGAGTGAATGTTCTCTCTGATCCAATACAGGCATTGCTGTCTTTCTGCCAGTCTTCTGCTTGCTTTCCTCCAATATACAAATACATTCATCACTTGGATTGATGCCTGTTCAGCTGGCTGCCCACCTTGCACAGGAAACTTCCAACATGTCTTGTGAGTTCAGTGCTGTGCACTCTCCTCTGGATCATTCCACCCCTAGGTGATACTGACTGAGCCCCCAGCACAGCCATGCCTGTTCCATGCTGCCCAACATGCCCAGTAATTGCAGTGGGTTTGAGAAGCACCCACTGCAGAGCAAGGCTGTTTTGTAAGCCTGCTTTCCTTCCCTGCAGGCTTGTGGCTCCTGAGCCTGGTCTCTGTGCAAGGAGCTGTCAGCTCCGTGCCCTCCCTCTCGCTTCCCCACTGGAAAGCAGCACAGAGATGCCCATGGCTGGGAGTGTATCCATCAGGAAGGGCATTTATACTTGTCAAAACAATGCCCAGGATACTGGATCTTATGCTGTGACACAAGCACAGAGAAACTGCTAGATACAACCTCTTTAGAAGAGCATAAGTTACTCTAAACCCACATATTGAAAATTTATAGACAAAACAGTTCATGGAACTGTCATACTTAAAAATTAGCAAAACTCCATTAATGTTCCCCTAACTTAGTGGGAAAGTAGATGGAATATTTGAACACATCTGACAATCTGACAGCTAAGTGCTATAGATCATGAATGCACCTTTCCAAGTCATACATAAATTCCCCTAGTGTTTCAAACGAGAAGACAAATAAGCTATACCATCAGGACTTTTTTTTGGCAATTCTCCTTACTTAGGATGATATGTAGACAGAGCTTCTTCAGCTGCAGAATTTTAACGAGGTTTTCAAAAAAAAGGACCACATTGGTCAAACACTCTTCATGCAGAGCTTCTAGTAGCTTCTGAGTTTGAGTACATTGTTGCTGCTGCACTGTGATGTTCAAATACAATTTGGAAGGCATTATGGCTTCAATAAGGTTAGAATTCAGTTTTCTGGGTAAGTATAGAATGTATAGAAATGTCATTCACTGCTAAAACATATCCACACATAAAAATGGACACCAAAATACTCCTACAATTTAGGTCACTGAAGAACACACTCTGAAAATATGATCAGATCTGTGTCTATCCTTCCAGGCCATGGTTATAGTGTTTAGCTCCTTGCTATGAAGTGGTGTGTGCAAATGGAAGCAGGGCTGGTGCAAGGCATGTGAGCAAATACACATGGGGCTTTGAATCCTGCAACATGGAGTATCTGAAATTACCTGTCCTCTAGAATAAGCTGCAGCTTGCATTCACTAAGTACAGAAAATGGCTATAGAAACTCAGTGGACAGTCTGAAGAGAATAGATCATGAAAGAGGGTTGCTAACTATAGAAAAACATGATCAAAAGAAAAATAAAAATACAGTGTTCTTATTGACACAGAAGAGGATGTGGGTCCATTGGCTGAATTAGTGTAACTATGGCAGTCTCTCATTTGAGATATTTGAGTCTCTCATCTCTGAGATACATACATCTATATCTGAATCTGCAGAAAATCCTCTCAGAACACATTCATGTGCTCTTTACAGAGACATGGAGCCAAAAATCTGTTCTTTTATATGCCTCTAAAACAAATGAAACCCACCTATGTATGATTCTGTCCAGGAGCTGGATTAAACTAGAACAGCAGCAGCTGAAATGGATTCAGAGAAGGAAAAAAAAATCCAAACAGCCAGCTAAAGTTTCTGACTGACTTATAAATTTTGAGACCACATCCCATTCTTCTGCTCCACTAGGGCAGCTGAACTGGCAACATCATGTCAGTCAGTGCTAGTGGTGCAAACTGGCCACACAGATTGCAAACCATTATCCTCCTGAAGCAGCAGGCCTGGAAATATCCTGGAAGAGGAGAAGTTGATACTTCCCTGTTTCTTTTTCTGCACTTTTTCTGCCTTCAGCAAATTGTTCTTTGTCACTTCATTTCACATATTAGTCCATACAAGAGCACACTGGCAAATTTGTCCTCCCAGGCAACTGTATTCTTGGAAACCACTAAGTTTTCCTCAAAATAACTACATGGACAGCTGCTCTGAAAGCTGTAGAAAAAGAATTCTACTTGGGAAGCTGAAAAGGTTTAAGCTGCTGAGAAAATGAGGACCCAAGCTGATCTAGAGATTTAGGAGCTATTGTTTTTAATCTCTCACTCTCTCTCCAATGAATGCTTCTTCCTACACCGAGTTGCCATAGTTTCAGGTTTCTGTGGTTCCCTGGCTGCTGGTTACTAGGACATTTTATATACCCTGATGATTTTATGATGTGTACAGTGTCTGAATTTGTTTTCACATTGTATATGGCATCACACCTTACATACTAAACCCGCTGTAATTATTCTTGACTCTTAACCTCTTTTGGGTGTTCCTTCCCAACTTGCACCCTAACCAAAAAAATAAAGGATTTCAAATTCCTTTTTGTTTAGTTCACCATCTAGCTTTCAAAAATCTCTTTGAAAACCATGGCTTAAAGGAAGAAGTAATTAGACTTATATTATCAGAGTTTGCTCCAGTGCAGCATACTAGAGGGAGCTAGTAGTTAATGCCAAGTACAGATAGTCCTGTGGTGTCAGTGGGAGAAAAAGCTCCTGGGATCACTGGAGCAGAACTTCTTTTCCCGTTACAAATCTGCATGATCTCCACAAGTGCTTAATTATTATTTGGGTTGGTTTGTTTTTGGTTGTTTGGTTTTTTTTCCTTTTTACAGATAGCCTGTGTCTTACAAGCATGAAACTAATGACATATTTAAGGTTTACATGATTTTTAGCAATTAAAATTCCACTCTTGAAGGTGTTAAAACACAGATATTAAAAACTGAACTCTCTAATCTCTTTACTTTTCAACATCTTCCACATTTGGGTTGACATTCTCAATTGAGTTCTGTTACGGTACATTTCCTTGTCTCTCCTTTCCCCAGATCTATGTGTCTCTCTACAGCAATCCTGGCCTCTTCATTGTATCTCAAACCAATTATTCTTTCCAAGTCTCTTTTTCCAGGTTGTCAGTCCTCCTTTCTTTGTGTCTGGTCTTGGCAAGATCTCTTTGCACTTCTTTTCCAGTAAGACCAGATTTTAGCTCTATCTCTGCCTCATTTATTTTGCAGCTGCTTTGTTCTCATGCCCAAGCTATTTAGCAACATGTGTGGAAATGTAAAAAATCCCCCCAACAACCAAACATCTAGTCCCCATAATCTGTTTGAATCAAATGCCAATGCTACTGCTTGAATCAGATTTCCAGGCATTTTCACTAATTTATTCCATCCCCTAAGAAAAACCAAACCAAACAGACATGGCTTTAAAAAGTTTTGACTGGAAACACTTGGCTTTGGAGAACTAAGCACCATTACTGATATTCATGAATGCTGCAGTGAGCAGCAACTGGTCTGACTGGAAGCAGAATGTGGTCCACTGCAAAATGTTTATCCCTAGGTTGGTTGGGTTTTTTTCTGGTTTAAATTTCTCTCTGTGAGTTAACATTATCCATCAGCCACTCTCTCAGATGCAGAACTATGCTACACCCTGATAAAAGTTATTAAGACAGCATTCTGATGAAAGCAGTCGTGCTGCTTTAATGGTTGTTTCTATAGCCAGCAGCCCACAGCCCTTCATACCACCATCTCCAGCAGCACGGCTAAGAGAAAGGGAATTGGACCACAGCAGACCAGGAGAGAATGCTCCTTTCTGCTGGCTTTGCTGCCTGGGATGGCAGTGTGAAAAGGGAATTCTCAGACACGCAGAGGTCCATTTACATCCCCACGGCAGAAGTTTTTTTGCTTGACTGATCAAGGAGAAGTGAACAGTTGAGTTGGGTTAACACTGCCTTTCTTTACCTATCCTTCTGTGGATTTGGGTTTACTGTTTAAACTGGCTGTCTACAGGAACTGCTGATGCCTTCCTTTGATAGTACAGCCAGCAGCTCCTGTTCTCTTTGGAAACAAATAACTGGTTGGCCATTACTGCACGCACAATTTCAGCTTTTTATCCACGGGATTTGTTGCTAATGGAAAATTCTTAAGGGCCACTAACCAGTTGTATGAAGATAAATTACCTCTGCTTAGTATCAATGTGAATGCCACTCTTTCTGCAGCCTGATGACACAAGTTTACCCCTGAATTGTGTGATTGAGATCCGTAGAGTGAAGGATACTGCAGGATGGTAAAGGAAGGCATTGTATATTTAATAAAGACTGATTTTACTCCACAGATAAATCTGCAGTGCATCACTGTCGTCTTATATCCTTTCCTTACAAATGGAAATTATTGAATTTCTTTTGCCTCATTTAATTCCTTTTAATCCCTTCTCTTTTTTTGCCTTCTGGTGATAGCTTCTGCTTACTAATTGTCCGAGGCTGACACCCAATGGGTAACATTCTACTCTAAGACTCACAAAGCTCTATCTGCTTCCAAGTGACTGCTATCGAAGGAAATCTTAATTATGGCAAAATATTTTTCTTTTCTTCTTCTATGATGTGGACAGGCCCAGGGCATTGCCTTGGCTTATTTTACAGGAGATGACAAATTCATTAATATTTTCTTGCTTTGAGCTATTTTATAGAATTTCAAGACAGGCAGGTAGACATCCCAATTGCACACAAAATAACTTGTAATTGTCTAACAGTGTAAATGGTTCTGTGGTCTGATCCCACATGGAGTACTCTATTCATGTGAATTTATGTTTACATAGCTACAAGCAACTCCATATAAAACTAGTGGTATGAAGAGAAGAATCTGTTGGAATAAGTATTTCCACTACTGTCCCTAGGTAAATTTCATTAAATTGGTATATCAGCTCAGGATTTTGCCCATTGTGGGTTAAGCTGCTGCAGAAGCATAAAGCAAGGCCACAGTGAATATATTTCTTCTGTACTTTACCTCACTTCAGCCCATCAAAGAAACACATTTAGATAAATCATGCTGAGAACTCAGTTTGATTGTGAATTTGATAATAAACTGCAAAACCTAAGTGTGTGTTATAAACACATGAGAAAGGGGAAACCCACTTACAAAATACATGGATTATAGTAATCTTAAAATCACAGCAGTGCATTATGCAGCAGAGTTGATGGCAAAGTCTGAGTGTGAGATAAAGTACAGGAACCTAAAAGATTTTATTAATGCAATGAATTAGTTTTTATTTCTTTGTGCAGCATTTGAAGAAAAACAGACAGAATTTTTATATAAAAGAGACCCTTGAGGAGGCAAATTAATCAGGGTTACGATACACCAAGCGATTAAGATAAAACACAGGGAGGCATAATGAGAATGTCAGCATTAGTGAAGCCAAAATTTCTCACCTGAACACAAAATGTTATTAAAATGTTAAAATATAAACTGTATTTCATGAACTTATAATTCAGATCTAAATATTTTTAAAAGGTTTGTTTTTCTCATTCCTCCTGTGTTGTTTACTTAAAAAAAAAATATCTTTTGCTTAAAAAAATAAGACTTTCCTCCTGATAAACAACCAGGCAAATAAAGGTCTGGTATGTGGCCCTCTGGAGTCAAAAGGCAGCTTATCTTTATTTCTGTGACCTGCTTTATAAGATGTTAAAGGCTGCACTCAGAAAAGCCATGGAGTTTCATCAAAACCAAAAGGAATTCAAATACATCACTACTTCATTGGCTAGAAACTGTGCTAAGTCAGGAACCAAAACTTTATATAGCCAAAGTTTTAGCCACATTTTGCTCTAAACATGAAAAATGAGGTGCCAAGTCCCTTCAGTGGGATACAGTCTTCTAAAAGCTGATAGGTGCTGCCTCCAGCATGCCTTCCAAAGCTGGGAAAGTCCTGAAATCAACCCTACCAAGTCCTCAACAACACTTGGTGATAAAATGGGTGAAAGTCAGAGTTTGGTCACTGAGAGCAGCACTGGAAAACACAAAGTCAAAACCATTTCCCATCTGTGACTCAAAGTGCTAGTCAAATCACTAAACCCTATGAGCTTGGCCAGCAGTTTCTAGATCAAGGAGTGAACTGCAAATTTGTGAGAGTGTCTCAAAAACCCAGGCCTTTCTGAAATGTTGCACCATGTAACTGCAGTCAGGGTTTGCTCCTCTGGCCAGGTTGCTCACTGTATGAAAACACAGGGACAGAGAGCAATGACTGTAGAACATACTACTGAGTGTCTTGCATTAGGCAAGCAAGGCCAGAGGGACAGATCTAATCCTATCTGTGTGCCTAAAGCAAACAATGCACTTGGATATCCTTCTTCATTATAGGAAAGTACACACATAGTAAGTTTTTGGAAGCCCAGAGAAAAAGTCAAACATAGTAAGATAGATAAGTATCTCAGCAGATATATTATTTTTAATGGGGTCAAGGTGGGGGGGATGGAGCTAATCTCCACACTTAGGCTGAGCCTTGCAGGTGTTGATTTTCATTAAACCACTCTGATGTTATTGATGTTCTCCCCCAAACAACACTGAACATTTGGCTTCTCCATAAAAGGCAGAAACTGCAGTAGATTAAACATCAGGCTATGCCTGCCCTTGGCAACTTGCCATGTAATAGCAAAGGAGCAGAGCATTGCCACAGCAGCCTTCTGTGAGAGCCTGCTAACAGAGGAGGACTTCTCACAAAACAGCTTTTTAACCTGAACACCCAGGTGGGAGAACTGCCCCCTGATACCACTCCCACCTCTCCTGCCAAATGTGCATGACCTCCACAGAGCACTCATCTGTTCACAATAGGTACTGCTGTTGATAACAAATCACCTAGGTGATTTTTTAGGCATTAATGTTTTATTCTTTCATCTGTTCAACAGTTTGTTTGTTATTTGGATGTTTTCCTCTAAAGCAGCAAAAGAAAGATGATTCAACTGCGTTAATACAGTTGTCAGTCAACCTTTCAAAGATGAGACATATCCTACTCTATAAATCAGTTTCTTCTTGGGTATCTGTGGAGTTAGAGCTTTTTGCTAGTACAGAATTTTGCACTAGAATTAAAGACAAACTACCTAAAGCTTTGCTGCCATCCACTCTACTATCAAGCCAGTTCTCACACCTTTGATGGCAGCTTTAATGAAGTTTCTGAACCAGCAAAACTGAAAGACAACACAAGATTTAACCCAAGATCTAATCCTGGTCATGAAGCAGAGCAGAAGGGGCTGCTGAACTTCCAGTGAACCTCAGTGAAACCAGGAGTCTTATCTGACTGTGACCTGCCTTGGAGGGTTTGGGTGCAGGTCTTTGGGCTGACTGAGGGATTTGATCCTTTCCGTCTGTTCAGACTTTTCCAGTTTCTACAGGTTTTGTTTGCAGCAGCTGGCCAAATTTAGCCCAGCCACAAAAACAGTAAATTGCAGAGGCTACAGACAGACACCTTCCCCTCTGGCAAGGGAAATTACAGTTATAAAAATGTTTTCTTATTCAAGTACCTCCCCATGCAATAAGCAAAAGCACTGTAGACCCCATCACTAAGGTAACTCCTGAACTTGTTGCTTCTCAGTTCTTATTTCTTGGGTTTTGATTCACCCAGCTCAATTTTTCAGCCTTCACCTCTTTCTTCCAAGGTGGGCTGCAAAGAAAATCACTTGCCAGCAGGAGCACAGCAGCTCTATTGACTCCCCTGTGAACACCCAACATGCCACCCCAACAGGGAGGCCAACAAGTGAGAATGGATCAGGAGCTGGAAGGTAATGGGTGTTAGAGGAAACAAGGATTCACTGACTGAGGAGACAGAGGTGGAGGTAAAAAGGCTGAGCAAAGGAGGAGGGATTTTCTGCCATGTGGTAAGCATTTTCAATCTTCCCCATACCCAATTTTCCAGTGTATTCTCATAGGGGAATTTTATTTGCATATAATAGACAGGCAACATCAAGAAGAAATTCTGTAGCTGTGACATAGCTGAGCTGTATATAATATATTGTAACTCTACCTACCAATTAGTGGGGATTGGGGACATGCTGCAATGACTGCTGCCTTTTGTTGATGCTTGCTTATTTTGTCAAGCACAAGATTTATATATGGGACCAAATTCTACTTTGATTTACACAAGATTAAAATGCGAGGAAAAAACAAGCAGCAGTATGGTTCTAAGGAACAGTCTGGAAAAATCATTTTTGAGGGACAGCAATTCTACTTAGAGCTGACTGATCCACTGGAGGAAGAACATGCAATTTTAAAAATCAAATAGTCCCAAAATGCTAGAGTTCTTGCAAGCATGGTTGTTTGCAAGGCTCCTGTTTGACTGGCCAGGCCAGTTAAACTCTGTTGCTCAGACACCCCCTTAATCCCACCTACCTCAGAAGGGTCAGACCAGCATGTCCCGGAGGGAAAATGCAGCACTTCATCACCTGCCAGGTATTACATTATTTTTTACATGGAGCAAAATCCTCTGTGCTGTTTGCCTTCCAGCCAGCCAGCTAACTTCTAGAGTCCAGCAATCACTGCCTCTCAAACTGAATCCAGACCTCTGGACAATAGCTGGACATCATTGACTAAAGCCATGATCTTATTTTTCTTATTTTCATGCTTAAACTAACACACATGTACAGAAGCAGTGACTGAAACCCCACACTGTTGTGTGTTAATGAACTCTTAGGAGAACAAAGTGATAACCAAGCTAAATAGGAACTGTTAGCTTCTGTGATGGGCTTTTCCATCTCACAGTCTTCAGCACTGACAATTCTCCACTGACACAGTCACAATATTGGGCTAAATTAAGCTATTTCTCTCTTCTAGGTGCATTATATTTACTACTAAATCAATTCTGTGCATAATGATGCTACTTAAAGGAATCTGTTTGTTTCAGCTGCACTGTTTCAAGTCTTCTATAGAAAGCCTGCATAATTTGAAGAAACAAATCCAACCAAAACATGACAGCATTTTTTTTTTTTTTTACTCTCTTGGTGGTTGCATTTCTATGGACAGGACTGGGTTACCTCCTATGAAAATCAACTGCTGTGAACAGCCTTCAAAGGCCAGGGCTGAGGAAATAAGACAAATAGCAAATGAGAATGGTGCTGACAGCAACTGGTAAGATGGGTTGTGCAGGCACCGAGCAACTCAAACACATTTTGATGCTATGGCACAGAGAAGATCTGCTCCAACTACTGTAATTCATAAATAATATCACAAAACAGGAATAAAATGAACTTGAACATAGAATGATTTACCATTCCTCATGACCTGTATTAAAGAACTTGTAGACCGAGTATGTGTGAAATAGCGATAATCTAATTTAACCAAGTATTAGGTTTTGTGCCCCCCAAAAACCTACAGATCATCTTTTATTGGAATGTTTTCATTTAAAAAAAAGAAAAAATATGCAGAAGCACTACATATGCATCAGACATGGTATTTCAAAGGTTCAGAGCTAAGCTGAAACTTGTATTGAACACTGCTAACTGTTGGAGCCTGCACTTTACCAACATGCCTGATTATTCAGTTCCCTGCTATGTTTGTTGTTTGCTGCAAAATTATATTAATAGAGAACTGGAAACAGCAAGAACAGTACTATAAGAATGCCTGTGAAAATAGAAAAAAAATAACTCAAGCACTTGAGATCACTGATTATTACATTTTCAGTGCTGCTGAGGAGAATTTTTTGAAGTATGTTTACCATCTCCAAGTTCTATAAATACTGCTTTGTTATTGACTTTGTGCCATGAATCTAGTAACAATGGAAATACTCACCCTCCCACTGCCAATGGCAAATCAGTGCTCTTGCTTTGCTTGGCCTTTGTGCAGTTTTACTATTTGTAGGACTGTGAGTTCAATGGCTTAAAAATAATGAAAAGAGTGTGAAGAAAACAACTTCTGCTAGAAAGAAAGAATAGCACAAGTTTTAAATGC
>VYZU01041894.1:53463-74569 GCA_013401355.1 Ceyx cyanopectus
TACTTTGATTTACACAAGATTAAAATGCGAGGAAAAAACAAGCAGCAGTATGGTTCTAAGGAACAGTCTGGAAAAATCATTTTTGAGGGACAGCAATTCTACTTAGAGCTGACTGATCCACTGGAGGAAGAACATGCAATTTTAAAAATCAAATAGTCCCAAAATGCTAGAGTTCTTGCAAGCATGGTTGTTTGCAAGGCTCCTGTTTGACTGGCCAGGCCAGTTAAACTCTGTTGCTCAGACACCCCCTTAATCCCACCTACCTCAGAAGGGTCAGACCAGCATGTCCCGGAGGGAAAATGCAGCACTTCATCACCTGCCAGGTATTACATTATTTTTTACATGGAGCAAAATCCTCTGTGCTGTTTGCCTTCCAGCCAGCCAGCTAACTTCTAGAGTCCAGCAATCACTGCCTCTCAAACTGAATCCAGACCTCTGGACAATAGCTGGACATCATTGACTAAAGCCATGATCTTATTTTTCTTATTTTCATGCTTAAACTAACACACATGTACAGAAGCAGTGACTGAAACCCCACACTGTTGTGTGTTAATGAACTCTTAGGAGAACAAAGTGATAACCAAGCTAAATAGGAACTGTTAGCTTCTGTGATGGGCTTTTCCATCTCACAGTCTTCAGCACTGACAATTCTCCACTGACACAGTCACAATATTGGGCTAAATTAAGCTATTTCTCTCTTCTAGGTGCATTATATTTACTACTAAATCAATTCTGTGCATAATGATGCTACTTAAAGGAATCTGTTTGTTTCAGCTGCACTGTTTCAAGTCTTCTATAGAAAGCCTGCATAATTTGAAGAAACAAATCCAACCAAAACATGACAGCATTTTTTTTTTTTTTTACTCTCTTGGTGGTTGCATTTCTATGGACAGGACTGGGTTACCTCCTATGAAAATCAACTGCTGTGAACAGCCTTCAAAGGCCAGGGCTGAGGAAATAAGACAAATAGCAAATGAGAATGGTGCTGACAGCAACTGGTAAGATGGGTTGTGCAGGCACCGAGCAACTCAAACACATTTTGATGCTATGGCACAGAGAAGATCTGCTCCAACTACTGTAATTCATAAATAATATCACAAAACAGGAATAAAATGAACTTGAACATAGAATGATTTACCATTCCTCATGACCTGTATTAAAGAACTTGTAGACCGAGTATGTGTGAAATAGCGATAATCTAATTTAACCAAGTATTAGGTTTTGTGCCCCCCAAAAACCTACAGATCATCTTTTATTGGAATGTTTTCATTTAAAAAAAAGAAAAAATATGCAGAAGCACTACATATGCATCAGACATGGTATTTCAAAGGTTCAGAGCTAAGCTGAAACTTGTATTGAACACTGCTAACTGTTGGAGCCTGCACTTTACCAACATGCCTGATTATTCAGTTCCCTGCTATGTTTGTTGTTTGCTGCAAAATTATATTAATAGAGAACTGGAAACAGCAAGAACAGTACTATAAGAATGCCTGTGAAAATAGAAAAAAAATAACTCAAGCACTTGAGATCACTGATTATTACATTTTCAGTGCTGCTGAGGAGAATTTTTTGAAGTATGTTTACCATCTCCAAGTTCTATAAATACTGCTTTGTTATTGACTTTGTGCCATGAATCTAGTAACAATGGAAATACTCACCCTCCCACTGCCAATGGCAAATCAGTGCTCTTGCTTTGCTTGGCCTTTGTGCAGTTTTACTATTTGTAGGACTGTGAGTTCAATGGCTTAAAAATAATGAAAAGAGTGTGAAGAAAGCAACTTCTGCTAGAAAGAAAGAATAGCACAAGTTTTAAATGCTAGGTCCTGTTTACATAAGAGCACAGTAAGTATAGAGCCAGCAGTATTATAGCTGTTTGAAAGGTGTCACTTATAAGGAGAAAACCTTGTTAAATTTCACCATGGAGGAAAAAGAAAGATTATTTTTTTTTTGCCTGTTCACCAGGTTCACACAAAAATATATCAGTGAGAATGAACTGAAGTGCCCAGTTGATACTACTTTTAAAGAATACAGAATCTAAAAAGGAACTATTTTTTATAAACAGAGTGCAGCAATTTGTTGGTTAAATTTACATTTCCATCAACCAATGGAATGTCATAAACCCCCCCAGATAGGAACAAATCATACTCCAAACAGGGCTGATCACTGTGACAGGGCTGAAGCAAAGTTTCTCTGAACAACTTAGGGCAGCAGTCGCATCCAAGGTGGTGGGAAGGTGGGGCATGATGCCCATGGGTGGCTACCCACCTTACAGAAGCTGGTGCAGAGGATCTAGCAGCCTGAATAAGAACCATAAGGTGAATGTGGAGAGGTGAGAGCTGAGTGCTCTCTTGCATTCTTGTTCATTACTTCATTAACAAAAACCAAGCCCAGCAAAGGGCACATGCTCATAGTACTGTGCTGTGTATGGACTTCAGGTTACTTGAGAAAGGCATTCACTGGTAGTCCTGTGCTTTGAATTTTATTGAATAGCATTTAAAGGCCATATTTCCCTTGTCATAGTGACTGTGCTGTTATGACAGAACCCTGCCACTGAGAATTTTAAGTCTCAGTGTAATATTCAAGACAGCAAACAGGACAGAAGATACAAGGAATTTACTCTGCTATTACCATCTTCAATCCACATTACTATAGTTGTCCAGGGATATTGACAGTGATAAGTATGATATAAAGTAGAACAAGTACAACATGCTTTACAGTGCCTGTGTCTTCCTCTTTTCCATGCCCTGGATTTCAAATGTGCCCTCAATTTACCATGCTATTTAGTTATTAGAAAAAAAAAAAAAGTTTCCAACTAGCTTAGTGACAACAAAAAGCAGAGAAAGATGAGTGGGGAGCCCAGAAAACTTTGGGAATGGCTCATAGATTATTTAATGCATGAAGCTGAGACTCAGCTGAGCTTGCAATAAACGTGAGAAGCAGTTCAAGGACAAAGGCTGTGACCAGTGCCTGTGTGCACAGGTAACTCTTCCCCCTGGAAGGTGCTCTGGCTGAGTGTCACAGTAGCACTAGAATGGACAGAAGGGTTCTCACCACTGACTTGATGGAAACCTGACCAAGATATCTGGAGACTTTCTTGCAAAGGTTTTTACTTTTGAAGGATTTTTTTTTCTCTTGGGAAGATTTATGGAAGTCAGCTAGAAATTCTCATTTCCTCCTGAGCATCAGACATAAGCAGAGCAAAGCACAGGAATTTTAAAGGGGAATGTCTGTCTGGACCAATAGTTCTGCCTGTTACACCACTGGATAAAGCTCTGCCATACTGCCATAGGAATCCTCTTGCTGAAACACACTCCACATGCCTCCTGAGCCCATGAATCCTCCTTGTTCAGCTCTCTAACACATATCTGTCTATTTTCTGTTACATTTATTGGCATTTAGTTCAAGATTGCATGTTTCCCAAAAGATTTCCTGTTTCTGTGGCAATACATCTTCATCAGGGGTTCTTCTGCCCTTGACCTCATGTCTATTGCAATAGCTTGTCATGCAACAGCAATACCCTGAGCCTTTTATCACACCACACACTTAAAACCACCTTCCACTGTGTTTTTGCAGATGATTTGCCTCTATCATCTTGAAATGTTATTTTAACCTTCATTCAATAACCAGAAAATCTGTTAAAAAGAGCAGAAATGGCTCAGCTGCCCCACATCACAGTAAATGGGCCCAGCTTCAGAATTTAATTTCAATGTAACTGCATAATGCTATGATTTCCAATCATCACTTCTAAAAAAAGAACATTACCAAATATTATTAGGAGTTAAGAAAATACAGTAGATTTTAACAACTGCCAATGAAAATTAAATTGAGGTAAGCAATCAGCATAATAGAAAATGAGAGAATAATATTAGAAACAAAACAGGTACATATGAAAACTCTAGTTGTATAAGCAGATGGTCACATACCCTGAGGGTAGTGTCATGGGGCTATGGTTTGCACTAAAGACAGATGAACCTCTGAACTCTGGGGAACCTGAACCAACTTTCTAAAGTTGAGTCATCACTAAGTGCAACACAGCTGGAGAAAAAAAAAAATCATATTTCATAGAAGAACAAGAAAAATGTCACCAAAAAATACCAATCTGATATTGGACTAAGAGAAACAGAGGGAAGCTGCTGACAGATTAGACCAATATTTCCAGGATCCACAGCCCAATCTGATGGCAGATGGGAAAGCAGAAAGTTAATGAGAGGTGCACAGATAAGATAGATGTAGCTCTTGGTTGGTAACTGCTGCTTATACCATGTGAGAGACTGAAGCTCACAGCCTATGGTAGACTGGAAAAAATAACTTGTGTGAAATTAATAGATTTCTGTGATTGCTTCTGCTAATTTAAAGTGGATAATCTGAGTTTTTGCCTTGAAGAGCATTTTGCCAGAGGAAAATACCAGCATTTTCCCACTCCTCTTCCTATAAAACATTGCTCCTGGTGAGCATTGTCATCAACTAAGCAACAGGAAAATGAATGGCATCAAGCCTTCTAAGGAGTCCAGGATGGGCAATTACTGACTGGTATAAACCTATTTTACATCCCCAGGACTCCCCCTGGAGAACATGCAAACTGTGCATGGTGCTAAGAGTGAAAACTGGCTTTTTTTCCCCCTCTCTCTTTAATTTCTGAACTGTTTTCATAAGACACTTTGGTCACTGCATTGTAAGAGCATCCTTTTAGAGAGTGTAACATCACAGATCAGGGCAAGCCCTTTAAAAGGTTTGCCTAGGGAAAAAGATTAACTGGCTGTTGCCTAAAATAGCTGAGAGGCAGGTGGAAAGGGAAAGGCATCCCCGGCAAGATGTGGCATTGCTCTAGGGCATAAGGAAGATGCCTACAGTTAAACACCACAATGACTCTTCTGAATATGTCTTCATAAAATGTTGTTGCTGAGCTTCAGAGAGCAACAAAGCAGGTCAAGGTTTGCAATAAGTTTCAGAAGTTTAATACATAGTTCAACAACAAGAGTTCAAATGCCAACATTAATTAGAAAATACTCATACAGGACATAAAAACAATGTTACACATAAACCATGAAAGGTTTTTGTGGAAAAAGTGGCTTACACAAGGAATTTAGGTCAGCATGTTTTAATTTTGGATCCTCCAAAACCAGTATGTGGCTGTGCTCTCAGACATAGTTACTATAGAAAATAAATGAATCTGCCCTGAATATACTCTTCCAAATTTTCTTACTCCTTTATGTGGGTTGTTTTTTCTTTTCATTTCTGAAATCTTCAAATAAAAAACTGGTTTGTAGAGAGACTCTGCATATTGTCCCTTGTGTTGCAACATCCATTCACTGCCTTGAAATTGGAAGTCTGCAGAGCAGTAGTTTCATGTATAATAAATACAACATTCTCTAACACAGGCTGTCTACACAATGCTGACAGAACATGAATGTGAAATAACACTCAAGAGATCACTCAGAAATCAATAAACTTAATCAGCTAGGATCTTAACACTGTCTACAACAATAACACAGGGAAAGTGATGAACACTGAAAGATTTAAAGAAGAAAAGAGACAAGATCCCCAAAACATTTTTGTTAGCCCCGGCAGTGGTAGGGAAGGTCAAAAACAAACCAAAAACCTAAATTAACCCATTCCCAAATTATGTGCTCCTTAGAAATATGGAAACAGAACATGGGAATTGTCATCACAGCCTGCCTCGAGTGGTTTCTCACTCTGATCTGAGAGTGGCCAGTTCCTCATGGTTCAGGAAAAGATAATCTTCTGTAGAAAGACTTTTTTCTAATTCAATTTATAACCTCCTAAATAAGAAGGAAGCAATGAAAATGAAATTGAGGTCTGCCAGCTTCAGTCAGCTGGATTTGGCTTGTAGGAAACCAGAGAGGACTCGGACATTTTGCCCAAGGTACTAATGGAGAAGGCAGAGACGAAAGCTGCAGGTTGCTGCTATGTGCTAATTTGATCAGGCTACAAGGTCTCAACATTTAGAAGTAGGATTTGTTAATAAAAATACTGAGCTTCCTTTGAATGACTAATCACCATCTTGCTAACTTCAGCTGAAGCAGGATTTGACCAAAATCATCCTTAAGAATTCTCAAAACCTGGGCAGCCAGCAATAGTTAAGGTGAGTTCATGTACCCAAATGATAGCTTTAGAACAGTGCAACAGGAGAGGGAAGGAGGCAGATGGCAGCTGCTCCAAGGAGGGATGACAGGTAGGAGACAAATCTGTCCCCCTGGACCTTCAGGAACACTGGGCATGTCCATTTCTAGCAAGGGATTTGAAGGACTGCCACAAAGCAGATCTTCATGTCACATGCTGGCTGTGTGCTGTTCAGTCCTTACAAATACAGCTTTACAGCAGCTCTGGGTCCTCCAGGACATTACCCAAGCAGCACATGACACCAAGCAGTGCCCCCGTGCAGTTTACATGAAAATAAGCTGCAGCACAGGGATGAGGAATCTGCTACCACAGAAAGCCTGTGAAAAAACAGAGGCTTGAATGCAGCCTCCCCAGCCCTCCCAGCAGTGTTGCCCTCTTGCTCACCCCTTGTTCTTTTCCCCATGCATCCTCACACTCTGCTATATATGAAGTTTTCTCCAATGCTGGTTACTTGAAGATAGTCCCATCATTTAACAAATGAATGATTTAATGGAATAAGTCATAAGGAGCTTGCTAAGTTGGTAAAGTTACCAAGTGGCTGAGTTTTGATTCCGTATGTTCTTAATAAATGCATTTCCACACCAGCTGGTATTTGGTGCTGCAATTCATTTGCAAACACGATTAAAAATTCAGTCAAGATTAATCTTTATTTTTCACTCAACTACCTTCAAACAAAATCACCTACAGCAATGTGTATGGTAATCAACCCAAGCAAAAAAGCTTAGAAATGAGAAAAAAACCCCACATGAGTAAAAGGTAAGGTTATTAAAATTTGAATTATTTCTTTCCTACAAAGTTTCAGACGGTGTTCTTTAACTTTGGATATGGCAGTTCCTCTACATCTGCTCCCCTTGATATGAATAAATAATTGACAGTCATTTGACAGCCCTTTAGAAACAGCCCATGAAATAAATAAATAACCCCTTACAGGATAATAGCAAGCTTCCATACAACAGACATGAAAGAGAATTTGCTTCCAATCTGTATTGTAGAGACTCGACTGCATTTGAAATGACTTCAGAAAAATATTGGGACAGCCAAGCAACAGCCAGGAATACAAATACTGTGCAGGGCTCCAGGAAGAGCCTCTGTGCACAGCGCTCACAGCCCCAACGTGTTGGGGGTGCAGCCTCCCCAGGGAGAGCCCCTGCTGATGCCAAGGTCTCAGAGGTTGTCTAATGAGCTGGATTTGCACTGTTAGCTCCCTCAGCCTACCAAAGTGGTGACTGAACTGCTCTTGCTATCTCTCTCCTTATTGCAAATGGTTTCTTAGGGGTGAATCACAGCTGGAAGGAAAGCACCCAGAGTGTGGCTGTTGGCCTTTGCTCCCTACAGATGGTTGTTAGAAACCAACAGGAGCAGTGCTATGGGGATTGCATTTGTTGGATTAGGTATGCAAATAATGCATTGAGTCTTGGAGATACAAGTGCTAAAGGCAGCTTTTGTCTAAACACTCACAAAACAGGCACAGAAATCAGACTGTGGTGCTGGCTGTGGGCTGGTGGCTCTGGCCTGAGAAATGCTTTGAGAATCCCAGATGAAGTAAAATGTTTTGGAAGGATACTTAGTGTTCCGATTACTACATTTCTTTTTTTAGCATGACATACCTAGATGCATAGAAATGGCAAAGGTGAAGATGCAGGGTTTCATTCTCCCCAAGTTGGGAGTTTCTCTGGGTTCAGGAAAGTTTATTTTATTCTTAAGGTCACTCCTAGTCCTCACCCAGCTTCTAATTGCTTCCAATCAGTTCCAGTTTATATCACCTGTCTTTGACCTTACAATAGGAGGAAAAAGCTCCTAAAAATATATTTCCATTTGTGGGAGTGACAGGGAACCAAAGCTTTCCAGAGGTTTTCTCTTTATTTTCAAGGGGAGTGCAGGCTGACCGAAGGGAGAAGTTACTCAGAACAGTGAAGCCCAGAAGGCATAAGCACAGGCACTGCAGGTGGAGTCAGAGGTCCCCCTTTCAGCAGAATAATAAAATTGAAGTGACTGCCCAGTATACAGCTTAAGCTCCAGAACTAAACACTTTCTTCATAAAGCTACCTGAAGAGGATCAGGGCTCTTACTGAAACACAAGAGTCAAAAGTGTCTACAGATCCTCAGAGGTATGTGGAAAAACACTGTGCTGGAAAATTTCCTGTTTAGAGCCTGCAACCCGTTCTGTTAATTGGGCAGAAGATCAGAGCTCTGCCTTTAGCACAGCACAGTCTGCACCCAGCTCACCTGGCAGAAGAGAACAGGCGGGAGTCCCAGGGAGCAGGGACAGCACACCCCTGGGGACTGCTCCCTGGCAGTGACAGCAAAGGGTCAATCCCAGCCCAGAAACCACTGCCCCAAATGCTTATCCTGAGACAAAGCAGAACAGACACAGGTTGTTCTGCTCTGAGCAGGCTGCCAGGTGAGCTCTCCTGGCCAGATCCCATCCCCTCACAGCTGCTCTGCTCTTGGGAGAGGATTTTTCTTTTAAACCTCAGAATTATAATCAACTTGGGTTTGACAATTCTGTACTTTGCTTCCTATCCCCTAGCAGCAAAGTCAAATGATGCTGAATCTATACCGTGCAGGGAGCTAACCTGTACAACGACTGCTCTTTGAGTAATGGCTCTCAACCATTAACACTTGGAGGGCACGAAGACAGAACAACAGCATGACCTTTGCTAAGAAGGTGGACTGAGAAAATATGTTTCTTTTCTTTAGGATATGAACTGAACATAACATCATTTCAGAAGTGATAAAGATCAGAGAGCTGTAGCATAAGAAAGATGAAATCTGACTCACTGACTTATTCAGGCTGGAATATCCTATTGATTCCCTCTTTCATCACAGACAGCCCATCTGTGTTCAACTGAGTTTGGGTCAAAGGATCCACAAGTATTTCATTATTTAGACAAGTTAACCTACTTAAACACAAACATTATCAGCTATCTCCGGATGATTTGAAATGACATCAACCCTCTGAACACCAAACACACAATGACAAAAAGCAGACACTGATGATAATAAGTGTGCAGCAGCAAAGACTTTGAACAGCAACCACTGTTTACTTACAAATTATGTGTTCCAGCATCTACTAATGTCTAAAGGAACATATAATCAGGATTTTTTTTTTTGCCTTAGGAAGTTGAAAACTGCTATGTTATCAATTTGCAAACCCCTGAGAGTTTTGTAGCTGAGGAACAGACTCAGCCAATTATGGACCAGGTTTTAGTAGTTGTCTCACAAACCCTTCAGAAGCAATCCACACACCTCACTGCAACCTTGCAGACCAAAGGCTGAAATCTACCAACTTATTGGTCACTGACTAAATCTGGAAATGGAATTTTTATTTCAAGACTTTTTTTTTTTTTTATCCCCCCAGTACAGAATACTTTTCCATTGAAAGGTCATTTCACATGACCAAAATTTACAATCCTGTGTTCCAACATATCTAAAACACTCCTTTTGATATGGTCAACACATTTGAGTGATCACAACAAAAACGGGAAAAAATAATATAGGTATTCCATGAAACACCTCAATTTTGGAAAAAAAGTCTGACAGATGTTAGAAAAATATCTTTCAGAAGCCCCATCTCTGATCTACTGGGTAAAAATTACCTTTAAACAGCCAGCTAAGCTAGTAATTGAAGAGATAATTAATTTGTAGATATATGAAAGCTTACAAAAAAAGAACTGAAGTAGGATATCTAGAAAACTTAGTTAAGAATACCATTTTTGAATCACAGAACAAATATACACGGACAAGATTTGGAGTTTTATAAAGAAATGGGTATTCAGATAGAAGCCAATTAAGGTTTTGTATGGCTGAGATAAAACTTCTGTCATTATTGAACCTTGGATATCAATATGGAGAAAGTGATAATGGCTTACTTTTATATAATAAAGAACATAAGGTACCCACTAATTGAGTAAGAAGAGCAATTAACCTTGTAGTGCATCAACGTGTCAGGTTCAAAATATTCGTAAATTAGGTAATTAGGATGCTTCAGGTTTAATACACCAGTCGAGTAAGCCTGGGTTTCCCAGGATTCTTGCAAGGCCAATAGAATCTATAAGAACTTTTAAAGTTCAATGGTTCTGTCATATGAGATCTTACATCAGCCAGTAGAAAAATGCACATAACTGATTAGTGCAGTTTACAAATGCAAATGTATGGTTTCAATGCTAAATTAATTCCGAGTGTCTTGCTTGATCAGAGTAAAAACTGATCTTTTGTGTCTACCAGGTTACAGAGCAGACAATAGTCTGGATTTCTAAACATTTTCTTGTTAAAGGTGAGTCCTTTTTATTGCTATTTATTATAGGAAATATTGTAGATAGGAAAAAATATAAGTTCTGTGCTATAGAAGGAAAATGTAAATACACTACAGGTAATTAACAAGCCCAATCGTAGCTTCACCTTATTCTACCAGGTCAAAAAATGGTCAGATACAAACAGATCTAAATGTCTCTCTAAGAGCCCATTCTCCTGCAAGCCACCTCTGGTCTAGAAGCCATCCAGCTAGCCTGCTCTGCTCTGCCATACCACACTTGTCCTTTGCAGAGCAAATAGACAGGACCACTAGGAAAAATGACACTGATATTTCATGCTATTTTAAGAGGACTTTGCCCAGACTATGTGCCTCAGAATAGCTCAGTGGATGCAAGAAAATTATTTAAAGGCCAGAGATTTAAAGGCTACAGGGGAATCGTTTATCTGAATACCAGTCTTGATATTTCACTTAAGCATAATCACTTAGTGCTTGACTCTGATAGCTAAGGTGACTTTTTTCCTCCCTTATTCAACTCAATGAAAGGGTCCCTCAGGTATCCTTATATTCTCAGGTGCCTTTGTTAATTGTGCAATTCATGTGCTACTGTTTCTCCAGGATCATCGTTGGCATTTATGGGTATGCAAAAGGCTTTCAACATTGCTCTGAGGAACTAGCCCTGCAAGCTGCCAGGAACAATGTATGCAAACCTCCTGGAAGGAGTAAATTTGACCACTCAGGATTTTGTGGAGATGAACAATGCAGAAGGATGAGCAAGACCTAAGAGAATTCTTTTAAATTTGTGAAAAATAATTTGCAGTGCCAGTCCAGCTCTCTTCATAGTGACCTTGTGTTATCCAAGTCAATGTGTCTCATGGAAAAAAACTCATGAAAATTAATAGGCCAGCATATTGTTCAGGCCGTGAGCGTTGCTCAATATACATCCTTTTCTGTGATATATGCAGCTTATGGTACATGAGTGATTCTTGCTTATCATCACTGATTGGAAAACAGTCCTTCCAATCCACAGCACAGTCTCCTTGAGGTGTAATGCACATGAATCATCCCCCAGAGCTACCTACGGCCATTTGAGTGAAGGATGACTGGGCTGGGAAGTGAGAGGACACAGGGAAGAGTAAACAGGGCAGCCAGGGTGTGCAGGGATTTGAGCTAAAAATCCTGACTGCAGGGCACTTCTTCAAACACTAACAGGGGTACTGGGGTGGTCTGTAGCAGACAATCCTCTGCCATGCTTTGTTATATAAATATGAATCAGCCAGTGCTCCAGATTTGCTACCAACTGGCAGTCACTCTTGCCTGTTTTCTTCAGTCTGCTCTGCTTAGTGGAATACAGGCGTTTTTATAGCATTCCAAAACCCTGGATCTTCTCAGCAGGTTTCAATAACACAGACTAGTTCAAACAGCCCGTTGGTAAATTTTTCAACTCCTCTTCTCCAGTGGAGACTAGGAAATTAAATAATTTCTCCTCATGCCCTTCCACTAAAGTTTGCTCAGCTTCATTTTGTGCTAAATGAGGACAACTCTGTTTCTTCCTCCCATTTTGCTTTCAATTTCATTATTTAAAGCCCACTTCAGCAGAATCAGTTCCCCATCTGCTAAGGGAATGGCCAGGCACACAATACATCCTTCTTAATACCCAAATCCTCATGGCAACTTAGGGCAAAATTCAGCCAGAAATGTATCCATTTAGCAAACAGAAATTCAAGGGTGTCCTTTGAAGCTTCCATGCTCTGATTCCATTACAGACCAGCTATTTGAACTGTGGGGGGTGTTTATGGCTCCTCTTTTTCTTTAGTGATCTGCCCATCCTCGCATGCCTATTTAGATGCCCATCTGACAACCATCCAACTACTACACCTCCTTTACCCACATCCAAATATTCACATGAACCAGGAGGCTCAGCCCGTGCCTGGTGAAGCACCTCCCTACCCCTGGTGACCAGCTCTGGTTCGTGCAGCAAAGCCATACAGCTGCTCTTCCTACACCACACAGTAAGCACAAGCCCAGCTGGGTTTTTGGCTTCCCCTATGCCAAGCTGAAGAAGAATCCACATGCAGCCACTGCCTCTGCACCTGCTCCCAAGCACCTGGTGCTCTCTAAGGCTTTTTGGCACAGACACACTGCCAAACGCAGAGTGCCTGGCCCTGCATCCACCCTCGTGCCTCAGCACCAGGGCCCCTGGGGGAAGACATCCCAGCAGGACTGCTGAAGTCAGATGATGCTGGCAGGCTAGTGCTGAGTGGGAACTGATCAACCCTGCTGAGCTGGAGCTGGCTCCCTGCAGAAGCTGGGAATGTTCCTGCACCGTGCTCAGCAGCATGTCCTTTATCATCTCATCACTGTCCAGATTTTCCTCAGCAGCCCCCAGATAGCAGAGTTGAATGTAAGAAACTATCAGATCATTGCTCTCCTGACAAATGAAACAGTGGATACCTTTCTAAATATAGACAAGTCATCGGTGTAGTACCAACCATCTTGTTGCATTATGCCCTTAAAAAAATTTCTATGGTGCAGAAAAAACTATGACCAGCATTGTGTTGAATTTGACCAGTTATCTCTGCAAAGTCAGCTGAGGGAAGGGATGCAGAACTTTATCTCCCCATCATCACCATCACCCAGCAGATCCTTGGCCCTTTGAGTCCCAGAAACTTCCATGAGATTAGGCAACTGGTTTCCCAGCTTTTGAACTGGCAGTGCTCCAGAAGTAGGGTGAGAAAGAGAGAAATACCCTTAAGAATTAAGTTTAGCTCAGAGAAGTTTCTCAGAAAGAATGGACAAAAAAACAAGGCAAGGTCACTGCCATGAGCAGGCAGAGTACATTGAACACAGCACCTAATACCAGGGGTCAGCTGTTCTACCAGAAAACCCATTAGCAGCCTGCAGAAAGGAGACATCTTCTCAATCTAGCCACAGAGAGGGTTAATGAGATTTCTTAATTAGGTACAATGGAGAGGGGAATTTGGAGCATTCTATTTTAGCTCTTCAGTTAAACAAGACCTTAACACCCTCAGGGCACAGTCTTTAACAAGGAACAGTAATGTGAGAAATCTACAACCACAGAATCTAAGGGAGAAACCAGATGCAGCCGGTTAGGAAACCACTGTCACAGAGAGACCATTTACAACATGCACCAGGAGTTTTACCAGACTGAATCTTCCTCACATCATTGCCAGGGCTAAATTTTACTTACTGGGCTACATCCACTGCAGCCTGGCATCGGCTCTGGGTCCAGATGTCAGCAGAAAACCTTCCACTGAAGGGAATTTGATGGCCTGGAGATAAAAGCCACCCCACCCTCCCTGGACAGAGGACACACTGCACCTGAAGTGATCAGAGATGCATGTGCTTCAGTGGATCACAGCAAAGCACTCTCATAACACACAACCTGCAACCTTCTGCCAGAAAAAAAAAGAGCTCACTGTTCTAGATCTCCTGTGTCTATAATGACAAAAGGCTTATTCCCATATTTAAGAACAGTTTTGGAAGTGTATTTACAATACTTCAGAGAACATTCTCTGCTGTCCTAAAATCCCTGGAGTTTCTAATTGTTGTTGACCTAGATCTACACTGATGCATAATAGCTCCAGATCTTCAGAACTTCAGACACAAGGTTTCAGACCCTTTAAAACCCTGATAGGGGCTGATATCCATGTGCTGTCCATCCCTGTTCCTACTGCACCATCACCAACCCTTAGTCAGAAGCATTTCTCTGCCTGACTGTTCATGTCACTCTCCATATGCAGCCACAACTTGTCTTTTCCTTCCAATCCTGCCATGAGGGCTTGGGATGGAGGAGACCTTCTCACTGACTGAATCTAACCAGCCATGAAGGTAAAAGAGTTTTGTGGTACAAGTGCTGTGTGTTAACCAGCTCTGGCTCTTGCCTACACAGTCCTACACTCGAGCTCTTACACTGCAGCAGCAATCCTCAAGAAAAAAGTTAAAATAACTAATAAGTGTCTTCTCCTTTAACATAAGGATACACATTAAAGCTTATGTTGTTCTGCATGTTAATCACTTAAAAAGCTTCTTTTTTTAAAGTAATGGAAAGAGTCTTAACATTTTTTACTTAGCTCACATGAGAAAATGAACGAAAAGGGCAAACTAAATGAAGCTCTTATATCCCTTGACATCAATGCAACAGGAGTAATACTGAAAAAGCTAATGCATTTTCAAGGTGTATGGAGATGAAGAAATCAGAATTTTAAAGCAGTTTAATAGCAGGAATGTAATGAAAGAGTAGCCTGGGAAAAGACAGAGATGTTCACATCCTCCACATTTTTATCTGAAAATTAGTAGTAAGAGGGAAAGACAGTAGTTAGACAGTAGTAACTTCCTGATCATTCCAGTAACATATTCCAATGCAATCTAACTAGAATTGTAAAATTCAGCGTGGATCTACAGAACACAGATTTCCAGTGTCCTACATTTGTTGCAAAATAACCACAATCTTAGGTGGCCTGTGAAATTTTTCATTTAGACTATTCCATTTCTATAGAAGACTTTGCATAATCTTCTTTGACCAGCAGCTGAATTTGCTTCCACCTCATTTTGCATTATCTACTGACTGAAAAATTGAAAGCTTTATACTAATAACATGTTAACAAGCAAGTATTAGCTGTGGCATGAAATGCTTTTTCTCTCTCTTTATTGGATTAATAGGTAAAAATAATCCATGGTTTGATTTAAAATACAACAGTCAGTAATTCTGAGCAACCATGTTCTGCAATTACAGTTGGAAAATAACTACAAGTTATAATAAATCCTTATTATGGCTATTATAAGGAGGGAAAGGCATAAGTCACCATCAGCATTCACAGGTTAAAATGAGAAATACTGAATGGTTTCCTCTTCATTTTAATTGTTTGGTGACAGCATACTCATGATTTCTGTAACTGAAGTTTAGTGGAGCTTTCAGAAGCACAGGAAGGACAGAAGGTCTGGATGTTTCACAACAGACTCTCTCCTGTTTCAAACTGAGGATCAAATATTTTGTTTTGAAAGTCACATCCCACATATTTCCAGTTGTTCTAAACATTATGGAATTGTATTTTAGAAAAGGGACAAACGTTCACAAAAATACTTCTCTGAAGCGAGGCTTTTCCCATGGTGCCTTTGAAAAGTTCCTTTGATTTAACATCTGTAAGCACCTTGCAACTCAAAAATAGATGACAAAAGCACACGTGCCCATTAGAGTTAGGGGAGCTCCTCACTTTGGACGTGTGTCATCTTCATAGCAAGTAACTGTTCTTTTATGTGAACTTAGTAGACCAGCTTGACTATTGTATCTTAGAATGCAAACTCTTATCTGGGTCATTAACCCTGTCTGCAAACACCAGAAATGGTCCACCTGGATGGAAGGGGAGGCACAGCCAAGCACTGCAGAGCCTGAGCAGAGCCTTGGTAGAGTTCTGGGCAGCAGCAGAGGTGTGCACAGCCAGTGCACATTAGATTGAACAAGTAAAAAATGACAGTCACATCCTAGTGAAAAGTGAAGCATATAGAGAAGTTGTAAGTAGTGAAAAGGAAAGGTGGTTTTGTATTAACTCGTCTTCTGTTATAAACAGAAGCATCCACATGGAAAAAAAAAAAGGGATTATATAAATGTGATTTGTAAACAAAAAAAAAATCCATCAGTCAAGGCCTATCTGTTCTTTGCTCCCACGTGGGTGAGTGCTTCAAATTCTGCTTCAACTTCACATTTATTTCTACTGCTGAACAGAATAGGGAATGCAAAGTCAGCCTGACCACCAAACTGCCAACATGGAAATAAAGATAAGTTTGAGTTCTTAAGTACTTTGCAGTGCTTAAATGATGATAAATGTTATGCTATAATATGGCATCTAGTTGAATGTAATTGCATTGACTACGTCTAGAAAGAATTTCATTTTCTCCAAATTATTCTGAGGACCTTAGAGTAAAATTTTTAACTATAGTTGAATTCAGATGTTTAAAGAACTATAGTGCCTCTATTAGTCTTGAGTGAGAGTATACTAACTTTTAGCTTACTGAATTATTCAGTCCTGCAACTACTTTATTAACAGCTTTTGCCAAGGCAGCAGGAATTTCCAGGCACCTTAAAGCATTTAAGAAACTACTACAGCTACATGCTTAGAACAAAAAGTTTCTACACTACACCTCCCAACAGATTTGCAGGATACATGATTTTTACTAACAAAAAAACATGTTTCTTGAGCTAGTCAGGTAAAGAGAATAATTTTTCTGGTTGACTGCAGATTCAGAGAGTTTCACAGATAAATTTCTTATCAGGCCTATTAGTTAAACCCACATGCTGCAGGTATCTGTGGCAACACATTGTTCCACCACAGTATGGGAGCAGTGCTCAGTGGCAGGCAAGCTTTTGTACACATGAGTGTGCCACTGGGCAAAACCACCTTTCTTTTGGAGAAATAGGTTGCTGCCTGACCAGCTGGTACTCTGAACTCTGGGATGAAGCAAGAGGCTGTCAGCAGCAAGCTTTAAATGGCTTGTTCTCATCTCACAAGGAAGTTGGAGGCTTTATTATCTTCTTTAAGTTTTTTTTTATATTGCTTGGGTAGACAACTATTAACCTGGAGAGATTTCCATTGATCAACAGATTCTGGGTATTTTGAATCTGAAAGTGTGAAAATATATTTCAAAGCCTTCAAAAATAATGAGGAAATGTTTAAAAAACCCAAAGCAACAAACAACTCAAAAAAACCTCAAACTACCACCACCTGCTTGAGACCAAGATGTGTAAAAATCTAAATGAAAGTCAGCAATGTACATAGGAAATTTAATCCTCTATATACCTCATTTTTATACAAGTTGTATATAAATACACACATATTATAAATATTAAACTCCTATTAGGAACTACAAGCAGATAGAAAAAGCTCTTTAGGCCTGTGACAAAAATATATTCTTAGTAATTTCCAAAAATGATGTGATCTAATGAGAAAAAACCAACCCAAACCAACTTTGCAATAGGATGGCATCCACAAAGCTGTCTCTAAAACATCATTTGTATGATAAAACACAACTAGAGTACAGACAGTGATTCTCTCTGCTCTGGTAAATGAGTATCTGATAGCCCTGAGGGGTTTTCAGTATAGTTCATCAATTCTTATCATATTTAATTTAGATCCCCTCAAGAGAGCTGCAGGGTAAATAGGCAATAGCTCAGCAGATTCCCCAGAGTAAGAAACCAACACCTTCTCTTAATCACACAGCATATCAGTGCTTGATTTCTAAGGAGAATATCCCGAGCTTTGGGGAAAGCCATCCTTCAGAGGAATCAACAGAAGAGGCCTGAGGATTTTAAGGTAACTTCTGATTTTGGATAGCGAGGATCTTACTGACAAGGGGGAACAACTTGCTGCTGATTGTCTTCTACCAGCAGCCTGCAAGTAGCTGATATATCCACAGTGTTTGGTGGACATGCTGAGATAATTTGAGATTGTCTCCTAGAAGCTGCTGACACAGGGACCTCTGAAAGAGTGAAAGCATGACAGGGAGACAGGTCCACAGCACACATACCATTGCTGTCACAACTGATACCATACTTACTTGCCAATGAAAGATTTATTTCTTGATTTCAATAATAAAGATTACTATAAATTAGATTGAAAGGATTAATATGATCCTTATAGAAGGAAATGTACCCTAATACAACATATGTGTGGATTAAAAAAACATACACTAGTGTCCTCAGGTTTTTTTGTAAACCAGGATCAAAAGCTGAGCTTTTGTCCAGTTCTGACTGGCTTGGTTTCAATTTGCACTTGCTTCATCTCTAAGGAACCAGAGTGTTTTCTTATCATCTCCCAGGATGCCATGGTGGTGCCTGGCATGCACACCAAGCACAAGGGAATTCTAACAGGGAGCTATAAAAAAAATGAAAAGCTCCTCACATCGATGGCTGGGCAGAGAAGCTGCCAGACCTTACAATAAAATCAAGAGGATCATGAAGCAAAATGAATTCTAGCAAGGTCAAAAAGCATTAGCAAACTTCAGAGGAGCTTCAGTACTTCAAACTGCTAGAATCCACTCCTTCATCCCTACTCCTTGATGTGCCCATCACCCTTGGACACGGAGCTCCTAGCTCTGAGCCTGTTTGAAGTTTGCTATTCACAAATACTAACATGGCAAAGGTGAATAATAGGGCTGTTGTTTTGGCTGTTTCACTGTACAAATGGGCTTTGAAAAACATTTATAGCTACTCTCTAGCCCCTAGCACCTCCTTCTTCTTTAATAACTCTCTGAAATGTAACTCTGTTTTAATTAAGGTCTCAGCCTCTGCTTCTTGCTTTCATCATGTCTCAGTCAGTTACTTAAAACTAAATCCTGTTCTTGTCCTACAAAGATCCATAGGCCCTAAAGGAAAATCTGTAATGATGAACGAAAAGTACTTAATACTGTATTTTCAATTAGATTAAAACTCAGAAAAACTTTCCAGAAGCATCAGTTAACACTCTGTTACTGTGAATTAATCTTTTACACAGACACGGACTAAAAGCATGGCTGTTCCCTCAACTGGAAGGAGTATATTCCTTACAAATTGCAGTTCTACTGACTGTCACACTTGCAGGATTAAGCACTGCTACTCAAGGAATATAAATATTTAGATTATTGGTAGAGCCTTAAGGTAGCCTGAACTCGTAGCATTCGTTTGTGACGATACAATTCCTTTTCCAAGGGACTCGCTCTCCAGCTAAGATGCACCATTACAGCCCAGGGAGGCACTAACAGGGTAGAATCCCCAGCTTCAGACACCTGGGCAGCGTTTGAACAGATGTGCTTTGTAAGCACGACAAACACATGCAGCACAATAACAAACATTGTGGTTTGGTCCCCGTGGGAGGTGTCTGCAGCCTGCCAGAAACACCAGCTCTGAGAATACCCTACCTCTGATCTGCAAGAAGTTCATCAAACCTGAACTGTTTCAATGCAAACATCTGCTGCAGCTGAAGATTTGCTGACAAATCTGTTTCCTTAGAAAGTTTCTGCACTAATCTGGGAGTAAGTATGTCAAAATCCCAAATTCCACCCACTTTCCATCCAAGCACTTACAAACATCCTCATTACTGTTTCAAAGAGCTATTCCTTAATTGCTATGAGTTTCAGATAGGAAGGTAAAAAAGCCATGTTGCCACAAAGAGTCTGTTAAGTTTAACAGTTGCTTCTTGCCTCCTTATGAAGTAATTTGCTTGATGAGCATGAGCTGGCACTGTAGTTTGTGGTCAAAAAGACTACACTATACATGGGCTTTTTTCCTTGGGATCTGCTTGTCTGCTGACTGACAGCTAAAAGAAGCATATTAAGGCTTTTTAAGTTTCAAAAATGGTGAGATTTCAGAAAGCTAAGAACTTTTTTACTAATCAATTTTGATTGCAGAGTTTGTTTTTTATTCAAAGACTCTTTCTGGATGCATATTTCCCCTTGCTCTCTTGACAATTTGCCACCTCAGAAAATAAAGCAAAGGGAAAAATTATGCACATGTTTTGAAAAAAAGCAAAATGAGGCCATTACAGATTAGAAGGCTATCTTGAATATTCAAATTTCTAGCATTCATAGGTATCTCTCTCCAATAATGTAAGTTTATTTGGGGGCAGGAGCAGGAATCAATTTGATACCTGAACTCTGGAAAGCAGCTGCACTCCAGCAAGGCTTGATTGAAATACATAGCAGTGGAATGCCCTTCAATTGCAGTTGAAAGTAAATCAGAAATCAGCTCAGACTGAGAAGAATATTGAGAAAATACAAAATAATAAGCAGGTTGTTGATGAGGCAGTAAAACAACTGTGAGGGTGGCTCCTGGAAAGAGCAAGGTGAACAAAGACAGCGACCTTGGCAAACGGGTGAGGTTTAAAGCAACACCAAGTGTCTAACAGAGTTGTCTTTGTTGATATATTAGCTTCAGGCTACATTAGGATGTAATTGAGATTCATGTAGCGAGAGGGGAGGGCTCCATTCTGCTGAAGGTGTTTGATTTTCAGGGAAAGAATAATGTGACTAGATCACTCACTTGGGCAGGTGTAACCAACCTGCTACATCCAAGTAGGCAAGTTAGTGCTGCAGATTAATTTGGTCCATTAAACTTCATCTCTACAACTGGACTATTCAAACCTCAAAAAACGCCTTATTAAACCCTGGATTTTCTTACTAGCAAACAGCAATCTTGTACTCAAAACTTTCAGTCCACACTGACTAGTTTTTTTTCAGAAAGTTAGGCCAGGAGCAGGCAGGGCACATCCAGAAGGCACTCGCATCAGTNAGTACTAATTAATGTCTAATGTGTTCTGAGCACAGAAATTATGTTGTCTCATAGTAAAGTAACTATATCAAATTGAGCAGTAGAGACATTAATGGCCTGATCAGTTGAATTAACATAAACCAGCAGTCCTTGTCATGGTGCAAGTACATTTTTCATTAGAAATGACTTTTGATTTTTTTTTTCCAAATAGGCTACTAAATGGAGGGGATAGGAGGAGGAGTTATGAAGTATTTTGCAGCTCTAGGTCACAGAATTAAGGACCACAAAAACACAACTGACAGTTGTTTGAATGTTCAAAAAATTCACAGAATGAAATGACCCTCACAAATCCTCTCCAGACTTTCACATGTGCAGCATCCTATGCAATTATTCACCAGACTCTTGTCTTATTGGCAAAATATTCCTAAATGTCATACAATTTAAAGGTATTCATG
>VYZU01041894.1:75683-116951 GCA_013401355.1 Ceyx cyanopectus
GCCTTATTAAACCCTGGATTTTCTTACTAGCAAACAGCAATCTTGTACTCAAAACTTTCAGTCCACACTGACTAGTTTTTTTTCAGAAAGTTAGGCCAGGAGCAGGCAGGGCACATCCAGAAGGCACTCGCATCAGTCTTTCCCTGACACTCAGGGCTCAGAGTGGGAGCAACAATTTTAAACCTGCTGTAACTGGGGCATGTGGAAATGAGCAGGTAGGTAACCATGGCTCCTTTCCACCTCCCAATCCTCATTTAAGACAGCAGCTGGGAATCCAGTTCATGAACTGTTTTGTACCAGTCTATCAACATCAGTCTACCCAAGAGTGAGAAGTACATGAACTTAACATGTGAATACTCCATAAGTACGATGATACGTTTTCTTTGTTGTCTGGGTGAAAGACCCAGTCCTGGCTCTATCTCAATTTTTCATGTGCTAGTTCTATTAAAAATCCTAAATAGAATTCTGTGTATCTATTTAGAAGCATAATGAAGCAAAATTCAAGTTTGAATAGAGAATGCATTGATTTTCTATGTCAGAAAAGAAGCAATTTAGTATTGCTTTTACTCAAGGTGCTACTGTTCTGTGCCAGTACTAATTAATGTCTAATGTGTTCTGAGCACAGAAATTATGTTGTCTCATAGTAAAGTAACTATATCAAATTGAGCAGTAGAGACATTAATGGCCTGATCAGTTGAATTAACATAAACCAGCAGTCCTTGTCATGGTGCAAGTACATTTTTCATTAGAAATGACTTTTGATTTTTTTTTTCCTTATAGGCTACTAAATGGAGGGGATAGGAGGAGGAGTTATGAAGTATTTTGCAGCTCTAGGTCACAGAATTAAGGACCACAAAAACACAACTGACAGTTGTTTGAATGTTCAAAAAATTCACAGAATGAAATGACCCTCACAAATCCTCTCCAGACTTTCACATGTGCAGCATCCTATGCAATTATTCACCAGACTCTTGTCTTATTGGCAAAATATTCCTAAATGTCATCACAAATATCTTTGGGTTGAACATTTAGCTGAAGGTAGCAGATTTATGCTTCCCTAAGTTAACTACTTACTTTGGACAATTTGAACCTGTGTCTGCCTCAGTTTACCTACATATAAAACTTGACGAATAACTAACCCACGGGGTTCTGCCAACTCTTTAAATTTATGAGCTGCTTTACCATCTTCCTTGATCAAAATTAGCTCTGGATGCACGTGTGGCAACAGCTCATTAGGAAATGTGGTTGAGATTGATGTGAACAGTCAAGCCCAATGCTTTGGGCTGGTGGGCAAAGGAACACTCCCATCTCCTCACCCAGGCTAATCAGACAGATGGGCTCTGCCAGCAGCAATGCGTCTTAGCTGTCAAATACCCTGAACTTCCCAGTCACCTACACAACACACAGCCACACATGTGGCCATCCACAGAAATTAATATGGATATTAGACTTCACCATTCATTATCTTGTCATCATTTTAAAGCCGAGTTTGGAGGTGAGAGGACATATTGCAGCTTTTTAATTACCACTTGCCCCAGCTACGGCAATCACAGACCCATGAAGGAATCCCAGCGTAAATTGTTTTTTTGCTAATAAATATCATTCAGGGATAAATAACGGACCAGAGCTCTTTCACCTTTTCATTAATCTAGAATATTTGCTGCAAAAGCCTTGATGAAGGGAGCTCTGCCCTTGTGAGCAACGAGGTGCAAAGGAACGTAGCTAGTCCTTTGGATCTGCGGTGATTAAAACTTCCAGCAATGACTGATAAGGTATGAGAGCAGCATAACTGGGGAAATGTGAGATACAGAACTTTCCTTCCTGCCACTGAGTGCACTATTCATAAACATTTCTTCTATTTTATTTCAGTTTTTCAAGATTCAGCAAGTGGTGGTATTTGTGGGAATAAAAGCCAGGCCGTAGCCAGGAGCTCTGCAGCAAAGCTTGTCTGTGAAGCAGTTGCCAGCGACCTCTTCTCTTAGAATGGGACATCTCTAGGTTTTGCAGTGTGCCACACTGACCTTTTTTTTCTGTTGCAGTCCACCCCCTTGTCCCACTGCCTTGCTGAAAGAAACAGTTTGAGATCAAGTTGGTTAGAGACACTGCTTAAAAGCTGGAGTTTGACATCTAGAAATGTGGCATCCCAGGACACTGACACCTGCAGAGGCCCTGGCTTTACACAACCGTTTCTTTTCCCCATTCAGAACCATGCTGGGATTCTCTCAACCAAAAGAGGCTGAAAGCAACCATGGAAGGCTACAGTGCACACAGGACGACATCACTGAGTCAGTATTAGTTCCATTCTTCAGCAGAAGGATAGAAAAGTAGAGCCTGAGCTGTGAACTAGAGCTAAAAAACTTGAGTGTATTTTTCAGAAAAGCAAAAAAGAATAGAAGTATGATATATATAGGGATTCCATTAAATAACTAGTTTAGGGAAATGGTTATTTCCCTTTAATCCCTAAAATCTTCAGAAAATCCTATGTTCCTACTGCTCATATTTCATTACAACACCTCCATTTCACCTGCATCCCACCAAGGAGTTGAAACATTCCTTGACCCTCAGCAAATTAATCTGCACAGAGAATACTTTCCTAAGCTGCTGAAGTAAGTGTGGGTTAAGTTTTTGTAATACTCATCCTTTATTTCCTGGTTTTCTTCACTTCCTTAAAAATAAATAAATAAAAACCTCAGAAAGTTCTGTGGTATAATTATATCTCTGTCTAGAGACAGTCACAGCTCATGGCATTTTCTGACTTGCAGTAGAGGACTTTGGTCCTCCAAGCAGCACATTCTCATCTTCTCATCCTAAGAACAACCTTGAAATCTCTTAAATCCAGAATTAGAATTCTGAACTTGCCCAGAATGCCTCAGAAAAGCTGTAAGTGAAAGAGCCATTTCCTGGCAGGCTCCTAAAATCCNCCTCAGAAAGTTCTGTGGTATAATTATATCTCTGTCTAGAGACAGTCACAGCTCATGGCATTTTCTGACTTGCAGTAGAGGACTTTGGTCCTCCAAGCAGCACATTCTCATCTTCTCATCCTAAGAACAACCTTGAAATCTCTTAAATCCAGAATTAGAATTCTGAACTTGCCCAGAATGCCTCAGAAAAGCTGTAAGTGAAAGAGCCATTTCCTGGCAGGCTCCTAAAATCCCTAGCTGTTAAACATAATTTTTTAAAGGCTTTATTTGATATCAAGCACCTGAAGCCTATATTTTTTACAAGCTAACGAGCTAGTTTTTGAGGAGAAAATGTAGCTGTTAGGAATATTAACTGAAGCTCTGCTACTGCAGGAGTGTGTGTAGCCTGTGTGTGTAAAAACCCCNTCTAGGTCACAGAATTAAGGACCACAAAAACACAACTGACAGTTGTTTGAATGTTCAAAAAATTCACAGAATGAAATGACCCTCACAAATCCTCTCCAGACTTTCACATGTGCAGCATCCTATGCAATTATTCACCAGACTCTTGTCTTATTGGCAAAATATTCCTAAATGTCATCACAAATATCTTTGGGTTGAACATTTAGCTGAAGGTAGCAGATTTATGCTTCCCTAAGTTAACTACTTACTTTGGACAATTTGAACCTGTGTCTGCCTCAGTTTACCTACATATAAAACTTGACGAATAACTAACCCACGGGGTTCTGCCAACTCTTTAAATTTATGAGCTGCTTTACCATCTTCCTTGATCAAAATTAGCTCTGGATGCACGTGTGGCAACAGCTCATTAGGAAATGTGGTTGAGATTGATGTGAACAGTCAAGCCCAATGCTTTGGGCTGGTGGGCAAAGGAACACTCCCATCTCCTCACCCAGGCTAATCAGACAGATGGGCTCTGCCAGCAGCAATGCGTCTTAGCTGTCAAATACCCTGAACTTCCCAGTCACCTACACAACACACAGCCACACATGTGGCCATCCACAGAAATTAATATGGATATTAGACTTCACCATTCATTATCTTGTCATCATTTTAAAGCCGAGTTTGGAGGTGAGAGGACATATTGCAGCTTTTTAATTACCACTTGCCCCAGCTACGGCAATCACAGACCCATGAAGGAATCCCAGCGTAAATTGTTTTTTTGCTAATAAATATCATTCAGGGATAAATAACGGACCAGAGCTCTTTCACCTTTTCATTAATCTAGAATATTTGCTGCAAAAGCCTTGATGAAGGGAGCTCTGCCCTTGTGAGCAACGAGGTGCAAAGGAACGTAGCTAGTCCTTTGGATCTGCGGTGATTAAAACTTCCAGCAATGACTGATAAGGTATGAGAGCAGCATAACTGGGGAAATGTGAGATACAGAACTTTCCTTCCTGCCACTGAGTGCACTATTCATAAACATTTCTTCTATTTTATTTCAGTTTTTCAAGATTCAGCAAGTGGTGGTATTTGTGGGAATAAAAGCCAGGCCGTAGCCAGGAGCTCTGCAGCAAAGCTTGTCTGTGAAGCAGTTGCCAGCGACCTCTTCTCTTAGAATGGGACATCTCTAGGTTTTGCAGTGTGCCACACTGACCTTTTTTTTCTGTTGCAGTCCACCCCCTTGTCCCACTGCCTTGCTGAAAGAAACAGTTTGAGATCAAGTTGGTTAGAGACACTGCTTAAAAGCTGGAGTTTGACATCTAGAAATGTGGCATCCCAGGACACTGACACCTGCAGAGGCCCTGGCTTTACACAACCGTTTCTTTTCCCCATTCAGAACCATGCTGGGATTCTCTCAACCAAAAGAGGCTGAAAGCAACCATGGAAGGCTACAGTGCACACAGGACGACATCACTGAGTCAGTATTAGTTCCATTCTTCAGCAGAAGGATAGAAAAGTAGAGCCTGAGCTGTGAACTAGAGCTAAAAAACTTGAGTGTATTTTTCAGAAAAGCAAAAAAGAATAGAAGTATGATATATATAGGGATTCCATTAAATAACTAGTTTAGGGAAATGGTTATTTCCCTTTAATCCCTAAAATCTTCAGAAAATCCTATGTTCCTACTGCTCATATTTCATTACAACACCTCCATTTCACCTGCATCCCACCAAGGAGTTGAAACATTCCTTGACCCTCAGCAAATTAATCTGCACAGAGAATACTTTCCTAAGCTGCTGAAGTAAGTGTGGGTTAAGTTTTTGTAATACTCATCCTTTATTTCCTGGTTTTCTTCACTTCCTTAAAAATAAATAAATAAAAACCTCAGAAAGTTCTGTGGTATAATTATATCTCTGTCTAGAGACAGTCACAGCTCATGGCATTTTCTGACTTGCAGTAGAGGACTTTGGTCCTCCAAGCAGCACATTCTCATCTTCTCATCCTAAGAACAACCTTGAAATCTCTTAAATCCAGAATTAGAATTCTGAACTTGCCCAGAATGCCTCAGAAAAGCTGTAAGTGAAAGAGCCATTTCCTGGCAGGCTCCTAAAATCCCTAGCTGTTAAACATAATTTTTTAAAGGCTTTATTTGATATCAAGCACCTGAAGCCTATATTTTTTACAAGCTAACGAGCTAGTTTTTGAGGAGAAAATGTAGCTGTTAGGAATATTAACTGAAGCTCTGCTACTGCAGGAGTGTGTGTAGCCTGTGTGTGTAAAAACCCCGCTTTAATGTCTAATCTTGGAGTAAGTCCCAGAAGAGATTGATCCAATTTCCATTCATTATGAAAGCAAAATTTAAAATTACTCTGATGTATAGACACTTGCTAGTCACAGCATCTTTCAGGCAGCAGAGATTAGTGATGTGTGGCAGGGCCTACAATGACTAGTAATAAAGAGCCTTAAAGTTCTGGTTGAGTGTGTATTAATGGAAAAGCTTAAGGATTTGGTTTGTGGTACAAGATGAGCTCTATAATTGACAGCTTTCATTAAGAGGTCTCCAAATCACAAATCAAAAAATCTAAAACTGCTCACTGCTTTCATATGAAAGGGTTCTTAGAAGAACCTCTAAATTATCATTCCTGGTTTGAGCTGCCTTGGGAACTAAAGCAGAAGTTCTGAATAAAAAAAATAATTAAATATATCTTCAACACAATAGTTAAGGGAAACTAGAACATTTATGTAGCATCCTGTTTCAGATTTGCCTTAAGGGTCCTCCTCTATCCCTGCCTATGTGTTGTATAAAATCATCTTGCTGAGGCAAGTTCTGTAATCTGAAAGAACTACAGTGACTGTGAAATAAGCTACTTTTTCTGTTATGCAGAGGGACTACCTCTGATCTTCAACCACAGAGAAAAAAACAACAAAACACCAAAGCTACTGTGAAATGATGATTGGATGCAGCAAAGCCCAGTGAATTAATACCTGTAACCAGGCAGAGAGAAATCTCAGGCTTAGGATACACCTGTCACCCCTGAGCATCAGGTTCACTGACCTGAACACTTGCCTCAGGAAGATGTAAAACCAGAATACTTAGGAACACAAGCAGTACACAACAAATTAATGATGCTGCTAAATCAAATCCCAGACTGAGCAGCTCCAAGCATTTCCTTGTGATTTAATTCACTAAGAGTCATTTGAACTGATTAACAAAAGTTTCAGCAGGTAAATTTTGCTGAATCTTGGAGTTTTGAGAGGGAAGAGGTGAAGATGTACAGTTGTTAATTTGTTTTATGCCTAAAATGATGTCTAGAAAGGATGATTTGGGAATATTCAGGAGTCATTCCAGTCTCTACCTTGTTCAACATAACTTAGCTTCTGCAGGCTCCACTTTTAGCCTGAGCCTGGGTGTCTATGAAGAACTCAGAGCCATGCTGGTGCAGAAATAAGTCTGCTATTTGGATGAAAACTCCAATAGATTTTCTATCCATCACAATGATAATACATTTATAATAAACATAGATACTTTGCCATTTTGTTTAAATGTTTTAAACATTCTTTAAAGCTGCCAAAATGAAATAGCACATCACATTTATGTCATAATTTGACTATATATATTTATAAAAACTATTTTGTTTTAATTCAAGGCTAAATATACCTTGGATCTTGAGAATGCCTGTAAGAAAACCCTCCTTCAGTGGGCTTGAAGGAGAGTGAATAACCTATAGGGTGCTGTATTTGTCAAATATCAATCAAATAGAGTGAAACTGATTTTAATCAGAACTGTCAGGTTTAAGTGCTAAATATTGAAACACATTTTCACAAGGCAGTGTCATACAGCTGTTCCAGAATCAGAATATTGTGCAAACTGTTTTTTTATTGTTTGGGTTTTTTCAGGTGTTTTTTGGAGCAGGAGGAAAAGGAGAGAAAGATGGTATTTTATTTTACTCTATTTGTTTGATATTTGACAANTATATTTTTTACAAGCTAACGAGCTAGTTTTTGAGGAGAAAATGTAGCTGTTAGGAATATTAACTGAAGCTCTGCTACTGCAGGAGTGTGTGTAGCCTGTGTGTGTAAAAACCCCGCTTTAATGTCTAATCTTGGAGTAAGTCCCAGAAGAGATTGATCCAATTTCCATTCATTATGAAAGCAAAATTTAAAATTACTCTGATGTATAGACACTTGCTAGTCACAGCATCTTTCAGGCAGCAGAGATTAGTGATGTGTGGCAGGGCCTACAATGACTAGTAATAAAGAGCCTTAAAGTTCTGGTTGAGTGTGTATTAATGGAAAAGCTTAAGGATTTGGTTTGTGGTACAAGATGAGCTCTATAATTGACAGCTTTCATTAAGAGGTCTCCAAATCACAAATCAAAAAATCTAAAACTGCTCACTGCTTTCATATGAAAGGGTTCTTAGAAGAACCTCTAAATTATCATTCCTGGTTTGAGCTGCCTTGGGAACTAAAGCAGAAGTTCTGAATAAAAAAAATAATTAAATATATCTTCAACACAATAGTTAAGGGAAACTAGAACATTTATGTAGCATCCTGTTTCAGATTTGCCTTAAGGGTCCTCCTCTATCCCTGCCTATGTGTTGTATAAAATCATCTTGCTGAGGCAAGTTCTGTAATCTGAAAGAACTACAGTGACTGTGAAATAAGCTACTTTTTCTGTTATGCAGAGGGACTACCTCTGATCTTCAACCACAGAGAAAAAAACAACAAAACACCAAAGCTACTGTGAAATGATGATTGGATGCAGCAAAGCCCAGTGAATTAATACCTGTAACCAGGCAGAGAGAAATCTCAGGCTTAGGATACACCTGTCACCCCTGAGCATCAGGTTCACTGACCTGAACACTTGCCTCAGGAAGATGTAAAACCAGAATACTTAGGAACACAAGCAGTACACAACAAATTAATGATGCTGCTAAATCAAATCCCAGACTGAGCAGCTCCAAGCATTTCCTTGTGATTTAATTCACTAAGAGTCATTTGAACTGATTAACAAAAGTTTCAGCAGGTAAATTTTGCTGAATCTTGGAGTTTTGAGAGGGAAGAGGTGAAGATGTACAGTTGTTAATTTGTTTTATGCCTAAAATGATGTCTAGAAAGGATGATTTGGGAATATTCAGGAGTCATACCAGTCTCTACCTTGTTCAACATAACTTAGCTTCTGCAGGCTCCACTTTTAGCCTGAGCCTGGGTGTCTATGAAGAACTCAGAGCCATGCTGGTGCAGAAATAAGTCTGCTATTTGGATGAAAACTCCAATAGATTTTCTATCCATCACAATGATAATACATTTATAATAAACATAGATACTTTGCCATTTTGTTTAAATGTTTTAAACATTCTTTAAAGCTGCCAAAATGAAATAGCACATCACATTTATGTCATAATTTGACTATATATATTTATAAAAACTATTTTGTTTTAATTCAAGGCTAAATATACCTTGGATCTTGAGAATGCCTGTAAGAAAACCCTCCTTCAGTGGGCTTGAAGGAGAGTGAATAACCTATAGGGTGCTGTATTTGTCAAATATCAATCAAATAGAGTGAAACTGATTTTAATCAGAACTGTCAGGTTTAAGTGCTAAATATTGAAACACATTTTCACAAGGCAGTGTCATACAGCTGTTCCAGAATCAGAATATTGTGCAAACTGTTTTTTTATTGTTTGGGTTTTTTCAGGTGTTTTTTGGAGCAGGAGGAAAAGGAGAGAAAGATGGTATTTTATTTTACTGAAAATAGAGATATTTTGATTCTGTATAATGAATAAATTAAATTTGTTATTAAAAAGCAATAAAGAGCATCCTTGAATTCAGTGAAATAAAGGCATTCAGAGCAAATGAACATTACAACAGAAGTTCAGCATTCAATTTGCCCTTGAAGTGCTGAAGATCCAGCAAGAAACAGAAGCAAAAGGTGCAAAGGTGTGGTGGGGTGAGACAGTTGGCAACTTTATTTTCTGCAGCTTTTTCCACTTTCCAGTTCATATTTTGGTTTTCTTTTTTTTTTACTTGAGAAGTCATTATTCTTTGCAGACTGTAGATCTAGAAGTTAAAACAATTTCCAAATGGCATAGAGCTGATCAAGAAAAATGCCAGGAGAAAAAAGGACAATAGAAGCCCCAGGATTCCTGCACAGAAAAATGTCAGGGTAGTATTTCCCCAGTGACAAAGAGAATAATCAGGTATGACCAAAATTGTTTTTCAGATTTTAATTTAGTTTTAATAACTAAAGAAGTAAATTATTCTGAGGTGATCAACCTATGGATGATGTATATCAGATAACACATTCACAGCATAATTGAAAATACACTTTCAGCTCTGTTGATGTATCAGACTATCAGTGGATTAGCTTCCTTGTAAAAGGACCCAAGTCCTGATGTGATTAAATGCACGTGTGTGTATTTTTAGACATTTACTGGTGTTGACATTTAAGAAGGAATTTGCCTTGATCTAATTTACTTTTCAACCTAATTTTGCACTTTGCCTGTTTCACAGTTACATTTGTGGCATGGTCTTGATGAGTCTTTTTGCCAAAGACCCTGATTTTCTAACAAACATAATTGTCACTGCTGTAGCTAAGGGCTGGAAGGGACCCTGCATCATTGGAAAGAACCTGGGGAGCCCAGCTAATTCCCCTCCTGACTCTACCCTGCCACAATGCAACACACTTACAAGGGCTCAGTCCCAGGACGAAATACCATTGCAGTCGTGTGTGATCTCCAGCAATGTCAGGACACATTACAGCTGGTATTTACTTCCATGCTAATTGCTTCTGAGTGATGAAACACTTGTCCTGTCTATGAATGCCACGCAGAATTAATTGTTAGTGCTACTTGACCAAAGGAAAACAGAAGACAGCTATTCACAAAAGATATTCCCAAATGACATAAGAACACACTTTGCGCTCCAGTGCTCCAAAATAGGATGTGGTCATTCTTAAAGCCATGACAAATGTACCCACTTGAAACTGAGCTTCCAGAGGATGTTATACCTGAGCTCATCCACTATTCCTAACTGCCTCTAAACCATCCCATGTCTGCTATAAAACCTTAGCAATCCATGCAAATGCAGGTCTGGGTGTGTCACAGACTGCATGCTGAATGCTGTGCAAACCTCCTCTTTCTGCAAAGTTCAAATAAGAAACTTCCCATCTCATTAAATCAGGAAATAGAATGTGAATGTTTGAAAGGTTTACTACTCTCAGATCTATTGATTAATAGTAAAACACTGCATTTCTTAATTTACAAGCAAGTAAATCAGTTTCCAACCTATTATACAGTGCTACAAGAGCCTAACAGATGTGGCAGTAAGTCTCTGGGACATCAGCAGAAGGGAGAAGTTTGGCCACTGTCATTTAAGGTTTCCTGGTGGTATTTTCCCCCAATTACTGGAACCTCTCTGCTTGGCAGAGATCCCTGGTTAAATACCAGTTGATATTGGTGCCATGTTAGCTGTTGTTTCCTCTCAAATTCAGGAAATTTTCAACCCATTTCCATATTCATTTATTTAGATTCCACTTCCAGGCTAAGTCTCAACTGTTTTTTAACAAATGTATCCCCTCTTTTCACCCATCTACTTAATCAACATGTCAAAAGTCTAACAATTTTTTGTGTGTGGTATTGAAGAAAATCTTGCATTCCCTATACAGTCTAACAATGCAATGTTTGTAACTTACATTTTGAAGGTTACTTCTGTTTACTAAATGCTCCCGAGGCACCAGATAAGCACTGGGAGGTGCAGCTTAATGGCCAAGATGCTCAAACTGCTCCACCACACCCTGTCTGGTTTGTCTGTACTGGCTAGTGGGGGCTGCACCTGCCNGGGCTTGAAGGAGAGTGAATAACCTATAGGGTGCTGTATTTGTCAAATATCAATCAAATAGAGTGAAACTGATTTTAATCAGAACTGTCAGGTTTAAGTGCTAAATATTGAAACACATTTTCACAAGGCAGTGTCATACAGCTGTTCCAGAATCAGAATATTGTGCAAACTGTTTTTTTATTGTTTGGGTTTTTTCAGGTGTTTTTTGGAGCAGGAGGAAAAGGAGAGAAAGATGGTATTTTATTTTACTGAAAATAGAGATATTTTGATTCTGTATAATGAATAAATTAAATTTGTTATTAAAAAGCAATAAAGAGCATCCTTGAATTCAGTGAAATAAAGGCATTCAGAGCAAATGAACATTACAACAGAAGTTCAGCATTCAATTTGCCCTTGAAGTGCTGAAGATCCAGCAAGAAACAGAAGCAAAAGGTGCAAAGGTGTGGTGGGGTGAGACAGTTGGCAACTTTATTTTCTGCAGCTTTTTCCACTTTCCAGTTCATATTTTGGTTTTCTTTTTTTTTTACTTGAGAAGTCATTATTCTTTGCAGACTGTAGATCTAGAAGTTAAAACAATTTCCAAATGGCATAGAGCTGATCAAGAAAAATGCCAGGAGAAAAAAGGACAATAGAAGCCCCAGGATTCCTGCACAGAAAAATGTCAGGGTAGTATTTCCCCAGTGACAAAGAGAATAATCAGGTATGACCAAAATTGTTTTTCAGATTTTAATTTAGTTTTAATAACTAAAGAAGTAAATTATTCTGAGGTGATCAACCTATGGATGATGTATATCAGATAACACATTCACAGCATAATTGAAAATACACTTTCAGCTCTGTTGATGTATCAGACTATCAGTGGATTAGCTTCCTTGTAAAAGGACCCAAGTCCTGATGTGATTAAATGCACGTGTGTGTATTTTTAGACATTTACTGGTGTTGACATTTAAGAAGGAATTTGCCTTGATCTAATTTACTTTTCAACCTAATTTTGCACTTTGCCTGTTTCACAGTTACATTTGTGGCATGGTCTTGATGAGTCTTTTTGCCAAAGACCCTGATTTTCTAACAAACATAATTGTCACTGCTGTAGCTAAGGGCTGGAAGGGACCCTGCATCATTGGAAAGAACCTGGGGAGCCCAGCTAATTCCCCTCCTGACTCTACCCTGCCACAATGCAACACACTTACAAGGGCTCAGTCCCAGGACGAAATACCATTGCAGTCGTGTGTGATCTCCAGCAATGTCAGGACACATTACAGCTGGTATTTACTTCCATGCTAATTGCTTCTGAGTGATGAAACACTTGTCCTGTCTATGAATGCCACGCAGAATTAATTGTTAGTGCTACTTGACCAAAGGAAAACAGAAGACAGCTATTCACAAAAGATATTCCCAAATGACATAAGAACACACTTTGCGCTCCAGTGCTCCAAAATAGGATGTGGTCATTCTTAAAGCCATGACAAATGTACCCACTTGAAACTGAGCTTCCAGAGGATGTTATACCTGAGCTCATCCACTATTCCTAACTGCCTCTAAACCATCCCATGTCTGCTATAAAACCTTAGCAATCCATGCAAATGCAGGTCTGGGTGTGTCACAGACTGCATGCTGAATGCTGTGCAAACCTCCTCTTTCTGCAAAGTTCAAATAAGAAACTTCCCATCTCATTAAATCAGGAAATAGAATGTGAATGTTTGAAAGGTTTACTACTCTCAGATCTATTGATTAATAGTAAAACACTGCATTTCTTAATTTACAAGCAAGTAAATCAGTTTCCAACCTATTATACAGTGCTACAAGAGCCTAACAGATGTGGCAGTAAGTCTCTGGGACATCAGCAGAAGGGAGAAGTTTGGCCACTGTCATTTAAGGTTTCCTGGTGGTATTTTCCCCCAATTACTGGAACCTCTCTGCTTGGCAGAGATCCCTGGTTAAATACCAGTTGATATTGGTGCCATGTTAGCTGTTGTTTCCTCTCAAATTCAGGAAATTTTCAACCCATTTCCATATTCATTTATTTAGATTCCACTTCCAGGCTAAGTCTCAACTGTTTTTTAACAAATGTATCCCCTCTTTTCACCCATCTACTTAATCAACATGTCAAAAGTCTAACAATTTTTTGTGTGTGGTATTGAAGAAAATCTTGCATTCCCTATACAGTCTAACAATGCAATGTTTGTAACTTACATTTTGAAGGTTACTTCTGTTTACTAAATGCTCCCGAGGCACCAGATAAGCACTGGGAGGTGCAGCTTAATGGCCAAGATGCTCAAACTGCTCCACCACACCCTGTCTGGTTTGTCTGTACTGGCTAGTGGGGGCTGCACCTGCCACAGCTTCATCAGGATTTTTGCTGTTTGGCCACAAGTCCTACCCCCCAGTACCTCCAGTAGAAATGTTATCAAGCTTCCAATTACCAAGAAGGTTTCAAAACAAGACTAGAGATGTGACATCAGTGAAGTCAATCAGAGAGAATCACTTAATTTCAAGAGTATTAGGTTGAATCCCAAGCAAAGATAAAGGATTAACCGTGGGGTCATTTTTGCTGTATGTTATTTACATTGCTCATCCCCAGAGGGAGCAATTTGTACCAGTGTGGTATTGCACATCTACTCATTCCACCTGTGAAAGGGATTTGAAAGAGAACTATCATAGTTCCAGCATAGGAGTCCAACTACTGTTTGCAGATTTGCTAACACTATGATTACAAAAAAAAAATAAAAGTGTGCTGCCAATAAAGCAAGGCTAAATAAGCAGCATCAGGATGGCAATGGACAACTGAATTAAAAATATTCATCTTTTAGTAATCACATGCATTGTTCATAAGGAGATTATTTTTGCAGCACAGTCTAACACAATTACTCCATGTAATCATTGTTATAGTTTGCCTACTGCATAAAAATTTAATGCTATGCTCTAAAACCATTACCTTACAAGAGAACTTGCAATCAGCATGAATAAGCTTCACGTGAAGCTGCCTTTTCTCCAACCTTGGTGGGTTTTTAAGCAACTAGAAAACCCTATTTGTCAATCAAATGTAACATTATAACTCAAATAATTAAGGGAGAATATTTGCAGAGGTACTGTCTGTTGCTGTAAGAGATGTAATGGTGTTTATAGGGAGAGTGGCTGAGCTTCCTCCATTTCTGCTGAAAGGATGAGGGTGTTTAACACCTATGGGTTTGTCTGTCACCATTTCTGGCAGGCCAGAGGCTTTGGGATGGAAGTTGGCTGAAAATAGAGTCAATGACCTAGCAAGGCACTCTGCACCCATAGTGACACTGACTTGCTCCACTGAGCAGGGCTGAACAGTGTTAGTTAACCAGGGTGGGTTTTAATGACCAGGAAGACCAAAGAGGCATCATCAAACCGAGAAAGCAAAGGCAGTTATCCGAGATCAAAGAGGTGAAACACCCCTTAACACGTTACTATTTTACAATCTTTTCTGGGAACTTAGTAAATACTTTGGTGTGACACATGATTGTAACAATTTCTTTAAGATTAAAAAGAAGTCTGGTTTATTATTTCAAACAAATATATTTCTAAAGAATGCAAAATACAGAATTCTTTATTTTTTGTGCCAAATCAAGCATTCAGACTCTAGGAAACTTCAAAATTCACATTTTCTTCAGTCATTAACTCAGCTACAATGAGCACTGTCTTCATTAAGGTCCTAAACACTTAGTGTTAGGCCAATTGTGTCTCAGTATAGAAAGTAGAGGGTGAACCACTTCATTACCTAACCATGTTAGCTAAACTCTGAGGACTACCTTCTTAAGCTCCCTGCAATCACAGCCTATGCCACATGCATGTCCTTTACTACACCCACTTCATGTGTCTCTCCTATTGCCATGGACTGGGGCAGCAAGGATGTTATAAAATATAATGTATCAGCCTGTTTAACACAGAAAGCATTTGTTAAACAAACAAAACCATAAACACAAGCTGACAGGCTTCCTACACAGCTTGAGCTACAGATTTGTCTCTTTTTTTTCAAATCTAGAATTTCTGGAGAGCCCACAGAGACATCTTGTGCCTGGATAATATATAGCAAGCCATCAGGACAAAAGAGGGGCCATGATCCTTCTTCCTTTTTGCTCCTGTCCTCTTGGGACACCAGAAACAGAGAGTGAGCGCTTAGCAGCATCATGGCTGGTCAGTGCAGTTATCCTCCTTGCCTTTCAGGTGGCTCAAGAAAGGTGGTGGTGGAAGCTGCTGCTATTGTGAACCTGGGCTGGCCACAGTCTTTTTTTCATCACGTAGTATCTACTGAGATTTTTGAGTCATGTCTTCTTCAATAAAATGTTTCATCTAATGGCTACTGGTAGGCATTGATTCTTGAATCAAACCTCACTGTGTTACATGCTGGTAACTGCATTGAAGCAAAAAAACCTTTGGACAGCATTATTGAGCTTTGAAACCAAACAATTCGATTCCTATACAAGTGTTTTGTTTTTTTTCAGAAAGAATTTTTACGTTTAGCTACATAACAGGAGTTAAACAACATGCCAGTATCTGAGACAGAGTTTAAATATTTCAGAGAGTGACAGTAAGATGAGTACAAGTGTTCGGAGCTGACTGGAGCACCCTGAGAGTAGTTTAGCCACAGGTAGCCAGAGGGGTTGGAGGCTACCTTGGAGAGGTTGGAACCAGACTGGGAATGTTCCCTGTTAAACTAATTCCTCAGAGCATGGAAAACTTTCCCATTTCCCCATGTTAAATGCATGTCTTCCACTCAAAACTAGATACTAATCTATAGAATTGACATAATGGTGGAAATTCTGGGTTAATTTATGCTGTCACATTTCAATGAGCCTTTTAGAAGATGGCTGGATTGCACCTGAATAATGGAAGCGTTTCCAGTTACTCTGGGGCACTGGCATACCTGCCTCTGATTCAATGGGGGTGGATAGGCAGATTACTTGTGCACACATGATTCACAAACACTCCCTAAGAGAGCTCTCATGCTGCCATTAGTGAAACTTTATTGATCACCTCTACAAAACCACTATGTGAAACCAAACTGACCAGCAGAGCCATGGTTTACACTGCACATCATTAATCCAGTGCAACAGCTGCCATCAGACAATACCCCCCATGTCATGGCAATATTGTGCCAAGCCTTAGAGAAGCTATTTTTGTACTCAGTGTTACTGCTACCAAGAATTAAGAAAAGCATGCACTGGCCTGGAAGAAAATATGTAAGAAGCTCTGGAAAAGTAGCCCTGAAGCTATAGTAGCACTGAAAATGAACTTCTGTTACTCAGAGCCAGAAGAGTAAGGTCAGAAAAGGTGATGTTAGCACAGAATTTACTTATCCCCACTCATCATTGGAGGCTCCTTAAGATTATCACTGTCTCAGAGGCACATTAATCTTTCAGAGGTGAGAAAGGAAGGAGAATAACTGATTTTTAAAAGGTAGACACATGAAGTTTGGACATGACAATGCCACATGTGCTGACCCTCTCTCTTCTGGAAAGAAAAATACCAGTCTCTTGACTGCAAGTGGCATGTGACAATGTCACAGTGGCTCTTCACCTGTCTGGTAAAAAGTAGCTAGCTTGCCAGAGAAAGAAGTAGAATTGATGCCAGATAACAGACAGTGTTAGAGTTTCAATCCTGGTGACTTGTCACAATGCTGCCAGCTTTGAGGAGGGTAATAACTGTTGTGATGTAACAAGAAAAAAGATAGGAAAAGAAAACAAAACCAACTGGAAAATGCTTGCATAGTTGTTATTTTGGACAGAGGCAGAAGACAACAGGTTTAACCTCCATCTGTGTAACAGCCTTCTTTGTAAACTCTTGGACAGAGAAAATATCATCAGAGTCAGCAAGACATTCAGAAAAGGACAGAAACCAAACATACTTTCATTGCAGGCAATATTAAATATTGAAATTTCATTATTTTGCACAATGTTGTACCACAACCATCTGACAACTCACCTAGTAACCCACCAGAGGATAAAAGAGCCAAGCAAAACATTCCTCTACCTTGTAAGCAATCTGCTCCTAGAGTGGATCAAGCCTCCTGTTCTCTCTGAATGAGTGAAGCTCTGAATAAGACTGGTGGTATAAGTCAGTAGAAGTTTGGGTGTTTGAGGAACTGTGCTTGTTTCCCAGTTGTCTTTTCAAAGTTGTTCTGAGGGTGTCAGAAGGGGAGGCCTGTCTCCAAGATGCAGGCACTGATGCTGCATTTGGAATGAGACAGATGAGCTAGAGTGGCTCAGCAGAGCTCAGCTGATTCCAACTCAGCAGAATAACAGAGCTTGCTTGGCAGGGGGAGCTTTGCCTTCATTCCCAGGTGTTAAAAACCATCAACTCCCAACAAGTTCAATAATGATAAGAGACCTTAGCTGTAGACATTATATCAATCCTAAAACTACCCCATAGAATTCAAGGGCAATTGGCAAATATTAAATCAGCTGACATTCTTGTTTATTCTTGGACTATACATGAGAAGCCAGAGTCAACTGCAATATTTGGATGGTCGATGAATGCTCCTCTATTACTTTCCACCTATTACACACTGAACAAAAGACTGGAAAGTGCAGACAAGAAGGGGAAAAAAACCCAAACAACTAGTTCCACTTCACTGGCAAGAGCTGACTGTCATTGAAAGCAATGATAGATAATCCATAAAATAATTTTAACAACCCCACAATAAAGGGATCCCACTATTGATATAATGCAATAATACTAATGGCTGAAAGAGAATGTATTCAGCAGTGAAGTTGTTTTTATAATGTAAATCACATGGATTTATGATGTATAGACCAGCATCTTTAGAAATATTCTGAGAAGGAATTAAGAAAATTTCAATCAAGATCAAAGTGATTGGGTGACTTCACAAGGTTTGATATGAAGAATAAATCTGTGTACTGAAGGAAGACCATCTAAACCAAATTTCAACAGTTTGACAAACACTCTGGACGAGAAGCCCAACTTACTTACCCCACTGTATTTAGGGTAAAATAAGTTCTCTAGTCATTCTCCAACCAAGTCAGATTTATTTTTTCTGAAATCCAGAACTCAATTCTTTATGCTGGTAACTGCTGTAGCAGCAAACTTTCAGTCTTTCCAATTTTTCATGTTTGGTGACCAACTTCCACAGAAGTTAGGAACAAACCCACCAAGGATGCTTTTGTAGTCAGCTAAGGCAGTACAGAGAAGCCCATTCAGCCTGCCCCTTGTGCTTTCAAATCATAGAATAGCAAATGTTAGCTCTGTGCAGCTAAGAGTTTCCCTTATGGTGGCATATTCCTGGATTATGGGAGCCACACAGAACATTTATGATGCAGATCCAATATCAAAAGCTTTACACAGAATGCCAAACCCTGCCCTCTATTTTGTATTATTTGGTGAGCTGAGATTTCTGAATGCTGGCACAAGCTGTGAAATGGAAGGCTCTGCAACTGCCTTTGTTGTAACATTTGCAACTAATATTTATGACCAAACCTATTACTGGGAATTTTACAGTGAATTAATAACTTGTCACTATTAGACTTATGGTTTTACTTAATGATCTTAGGAGTCTTTTCCAACCTGTATGATTCTATGATTCCTCACATACTTTCCAGACTAGTATGCTCATAGACAGTAGTAATTATGTTATATGGTAGAGAATCACAGAGAGAAATAAGATGAAGAGTCCTAAAGTGTCCTTTTGTCTTTTGAAGGATTCATTTATTGCTCTACCCCTGTTAGCTAGTATCACTAACAGAAAATGTAACTCATAGTTACTTGAGAAATAACTACTATGGGGGTGGATTCAACCTTGGGAAGTGAGTTAAGGAGCAATTTGAGCACACTGCTACAGTTCTAGGAGACCCATGAGAGTGGAAGAGGGGGAGCTGTGTGTGCTACACCAATGGATAGTAACTTGCAACTAGAAGCTGAACCACTCTCAGGGGAAGGCAAGATGAGAGCAATAAACATTTTGTAAGCAAGGCATGCAAGCTGCTTGGGTATCTGCCCCAGCACCCAGGCTGGCCACTGGCAACGGATTAGCCACAAACACGTGTCTAAGCAGCACAGACAGGGCCACTTGGAGATAGCCAGGGCTGGCTCTGAGTGATGTGCTGTGGCTGACGGAAACAGAGCAGTTGCTTTCTGCTTACACAGCTCTACAGAGGGTTGTGCTGCCTGAGAGTAGCCTGACAGAGATAGAGACTCCTGGGGAAAAGAATCAAAGGTTACCACAAGTTATTACTAATTTTAACTTGGCTTATTTTAGGAGGTTTGGGTTTTGTTTTGGTTTTAATTACAAAGAGCATTTCTCTACTGCTCTAAATCGGGAACTAATACCAAGTGGAATGAGTGAAGTGAGAAAGTTTGATGTCAGATACTTTAGCTGTGGCTTCCTAGAAAGTCAAACACTTTCCTATAATCTAGTGCAATTAATTAAATAGTTATGCTCAGAGAATCTCGAGTGGTATGTATAAATAAGGCAGCCTTGTTAATCCAGACTGATATGAAATTGCCCTTTAAATAGTGTTAGAATTTTTAAATTATTTCTCTTACAGCTGTATTTCTATTCTTTAGTTAAACAGGCTGGGAAAGTACTAAAATAGAAGGTACTTTTTTATAATAATTACAATGATGTCTTTTTATCATCTGAGTCAAGATAGTTTCTGCAAGGTTTTATAAATGATTTTGCTCCATTTCCAAATAATTTCCCAGATTTTGACATTACAATGGAGTGACTCATCATGCTACATGAAAATCACTTTTTACTTCTCTAAGCCAGGACAAAGAAGAGACCTGCTTAGCAAGAGAGGATAAAGTTCAAAAAGGGATGAATTATGGTAGCATGAAATCCTTTAACTGCTGCCAGAGCCCATGTAACAAATCACACAGGCAATGGCAGTAGCAGCACAAAACTTTCCAGGAACTTTGCTTTATTGTCTCGACTGCACCTATTTGTTAGACATTAGTACTATCAGTTTACACCCTACAGCTAAGAGCCCTCCAGCAGTTCCAGACTCCACTCTGCCACACACACCGAGTGCCTGTCACTGTGTATTCCACCAGTATAACCAGTCTGTCCAAAACAGAGCAGCAAAAGAGTTGACTCTGTTCTCCTGTACACAGGACTAAACAGCAGGTAAGGAGTTTTGGAGCTGAAGGAGGTTGTTCCCACCTTGTTTCCGATTCTCCTGGCCTGCACTGAAGCTCTGCACAGATTCAAGCACCACAACCAGATAGCAGCTGATCAGGAGGTGTGGTTGAGCATCCCATCTTGAACTTTTTCTGTGGCTTCCCTCCTCGTGTGCTTCCCTGTACACCCTTTCTGCTCAGCCCAGGTTTGGTGGGACTTGGAAGAATTCTAGACAAGCAGTGACAAGCACTGCAACTAACAGACACATGAAGCTCACAAAGGTATATCCAGCCACTACATTCCATTTACAGGGAAAGAGGCAATTCAACAGCCAGTTCAATTTAGCAGGCTGAGGAATCCAGCCCTTTGATTCCTTGTCTGAATCTCTGCAGAGTCAGACATTAAAAATGATTCAAGGCAGAGATAACACAGTTTCAGCACTGGCAAAACCTCTTCAGCTGCTCATCATTCAGATATATTTTTGAATTCCTAAGCAGTGTAGGAAGCAGCAGTAAAGCTTATAGTTTATGCCTGGCCCAGTTACAAATGGAGACAAGCTATTACTTTCTCTTTCCAAGAATTCATTCAATTGAATCCAATTTTGAAAGCTTTGGAGAATAATTTGAAATATAAGGAATTTTAGGTTCCTTCTGAGCCTTCACAGTGCCTTGACACTAGCATTATTCATCCACATCTTTCCCGTAGCTTGGGGGCTATAAATTCAAGCAGAACTAATAGCAAAACAGCTTCTTTGATTACATTGTGAAGGTGTAGCTTGTGTAAGCAAATATCTGGCAAACATTCCTACTTCTGTGAAGCTCTTACAGACACTTACTTCAAGTGGAAGTATTTTTAGGGTAATTGCCATTAAATGAATTATAGGAAGCCAATATAATTTTATAACTGGTGAAAAATATTGCTACTTTACATCATTAAAACGATTTTTAGACCTGCTGCAATCACATTTTGCCTATATATTGTCTGACGATATATCTGAGATTCATAAAAATAGGCCAGTTTCACAGAACACTTGGAATACAGTTTATGTGCAGCCAGAGACACTTTATATTCTGCAATATGTGCTTTTCATTCTTCAGCATGTGCTCGGCGTACCATATACAACACATAGGGGGAATACAGAGCTTTTCCATCTGCATTTACTGTGATGCCATTTACCAGTGCCACTGTGTCAGGCATTCAGTTCTTTAAGCATGTCTCAGGCCAGAGATGGTGTATCTATGGAGCTACAGCAAAACCTTGGGAAGATCAGCACAAGGTTATACCAAGACATGTTACCTCCACCAGCCCTTTATCTGGCACAGATCATTTTCCCTGTCATGTTTTGGGGCAGGCAGGGTAGAAACTCCACACACAGGCTGCCCTTGCCTTCCCACTCACCACCTGCTTGCTTGATAGGGCCAAAGCAGCCGTGAGGAACTCACCATCTCTGCTGAGCTGTCCCTTGTCATGAAGCTAATCAGGGCAGGGATACCGAAGTGACTTTTCCCTTTCCCTTATTTCCCTGCAGAAATGCCAAATGCAAGTTACCCTCGCACCCAATATGATTAATTAGCAAACCACTGAGTCTGAAAATCTATACACCATGACAGATGGTGGGGCTCTGAGGAGTAAGCAAATAAGACTTTGCTTCCTGTTTATTACTGGAAACAACATCACTGGCCTAATGCTCACATATCCCCAGAAGACAGTGTGCTACAGCTAAAAAGGACTGTCTGGAGCTGCTGCAGTGGGTCCTCTCAGACTGCCACATGAGTGCTGATGGGGCCTGGATGGCAGACCACTCACACCCCAAGCACAGATGCTGGCTGACTTTACAACCAACAGCTCTGCAGTCTGTGGGGCAGAGCAACACACAGGGAGGAAGAGGAGCTCAAGCAAAAGACGACTCCCAAATTAACAGGAGAGAGGCAGCAGCAAAAATACCCTCCCTAACTTGGTGCCTACTGCTCTTGGACATCCAAATTGACCCCTAACTCCACTTACAAACCACGCACAACTTATTATCTCTAGTATTTTTAGACTGATCATGAACTGTTGGCTCAATAACTTGACAGTTTAATTCATAGGAACAAAGGAAGGGGGAGAGATCATCTTAGAGCCCTGATTGCTGGAGACACAGGATTTTGATGGGCGGCCCATTGTTGGTTGCCATGCTGGCAAGAGGCAATCTCAACAAGCATCAACTGATTCACAGCACTAAATACAGCAGGAAGAATAAATCTGTCAATGTTATTTTGAGAACAAAATGCTTAAAACAGTGAACTTTAGTGTCTAAGCTCAGCACTGATGGCTGTGTTTGTGACTCTGCTTCAGCAGGGAACAATCTCCCTCTCACTTGAGCAGTCAAAGGAAGAGAAATGACTGACTCTGTCTTGCTTAGGTAAATAACTAGCAAAGACTATAAAGATGAGACATCACCGGGCAAATGAGCACCCAAAAAAACCCTGAACAAACTATTATACTATCCAACAATCTCCCCAAATAAACAAGCTGCAAAGAAAAACAAAAAATTAAAAATCACAATGCATGTTTTAAATAATAACAATAAAAGTCTCTGTTGATTATTTCCTCTTTGTTCCTGCAGTGGTTCTGTAATCAACCTTCCCTAATGACAAAGAAAAATAAATTGACATTCACCATTCTTTTCTTTCAGACCAGCTGCTCTAGTCGGGTGTTTCACTGAGCAATCAATTGTACTTCTGTCACTTTCCTGGATCTGAATTACAGAATTAGGAGTGAGAAAAGCTCACTAGCTGAGACTAGGTGGTTGTCATCCTTGTGTTAGGATGAAGTCCACCCCAGGCAAAGGATTCCTCTGCAGCATTTAAGTCCTATTCCGAGTAGTGAAAAATGAGATCTTATGTTCCTCTTCTGCACAGAATTGAAGCCATCCATTCTTAACAACCAACTGAGAGTCGATTTGGTGAAGTCAGGCATGATCACCCATAGGATTGACACCTCACATATAAGCACTGAGGATTGTTCCATTTTAAACCAAAGAATCTGGCTCTTCACATTCAGTGGAAGGTGTATGGGCTGCTTGGCACAGCTACTGCAAAATAAACCGCTCTATAAAGTGTCAGGAAGCAGAGATGAGACAAGAAGAGTGAAGAAATAAAGTCCAACAGTCTATTGCTATATATTTTATATACAACATGTCACACAAAAGATGCTATATACATGATTTAATAGAGTTCACCATTTCAAAAGTTAGAATTAGCTTCCATTGCATCCTATTAGTGAAGCTGCAGTGTGCTAAGTTAACGTGTGAAGGTATTTTTAATATTAGATGCAACTACAATTTCCCATGTCATTGCATGAAGGAAAAAAAAAACCAAACCCTTGTATTATATACAACCAGAATGGACAGTTACAGTAGGGTTTGTGGTTTCACTGTAATGGAAATATTAAGTTTGTGGTTAAGAACTGTAATTGTGGGTAAGGCAGCAATATGTTTTACTACATAAATAAACAGTATAAGTTTCTTGGTTTCAGATTCATCCCAGTTCTTTATTAGAGAAACTGTACGGGATGACTTTGGCATTTATGGAATGTGCAATATAATCTGATAAGTGATATTTGTCTCTCATTGCTTCTAGCTGCCAGCCAAGCTTTGCAAATGCCAATTTAAACATTTGCCTGAAAGATCCATGTGCAGCACAATGTTTGCTTCTATTTGCAGCTATCAGACCAAGTGGCCCCTCTCTGAGGCTGAATGATCACAAGTGTGCAAGCCAAAAATCTTCCAATAGTCAGAGCTAGTAAAACATTGGAGGCCTGATCTTGCAAATTTGTATTGCTAGGGGGAAACCCACTGGGTCCCACAGCACTGTCACAGACTGACTCTAAATATCTAACCTTTGTTACTACTTTGAAGTACAGAAACAAATCCTTGCTTTACATTTGAAATCACCTGCAAGTCAAATTTAAGCACTTAGAAACTAAGAATTACCATGGAATTATTAAATAGGTAATATTTTAAAAATAAAGTTATTAGACCCATATCACAACTTAAAAGACCCTAACACAGGTTAAAACAGAGCTAGTATTTGGATATTACCCTGCACCTCAAGGATAAATACCTTGCTGTTCCATTTACACACAGAGAAATCCCTTTTGATGTGGGGAAAAAGCAAAAGCAATCTAACCCTGCATAAGAAAAAGCAGGACAAGATATTTCCCCTTCAGCTTGTTAAAATAATTATACACAATTTCTAGATGCCTGTTACACTCTTCAAAAAATTAATGTAGGCACCTGAGACCACTCCCTGCAGCCAGGATAATAACCCATTCATTATTAGGGGACAGGATGGTTTGAATGGCTGTGTTAAAAATATGTATATATTTATATTATAATGTTGACAAGGTTTTTTTGTCTTGAAGGAGAAGCTCAGGAAGGTAAATATTCTATAAATTTCCCCAGCACTAGATTCAGTTTGGTCTGCCTATCAATCTTGTAACAATAAAGCTCTGTATTCATCTTCCCCTCAGTCAGTGCATTGTCTATAATTTCACTGCTAGCTCTGGAATATACTGGAACACAATCATCTTTGTGGTTACAATCAGACTTAGAAACTGCTACTTCTCATTGTGTATTTTCCATCACAGGGAAAGATTATTTACTTTCATTTAGTCCATTTGCTTCAGGATATTTTAAAGTACAAGTGAATGTGAAAGTCTGAAGAGGAAAGATGTCTGCTTTCAAACCATCAGATTTGAATGGTTAAGTGTCATGGAATAAACAGTATAATTTTTCTTCTTTATGCCTGTGTCTCCTACCTGTTATTGCCACGTCTTTCAGACACAGACTGGTTCTTATCATGGGGCCTACTGTAAAATACCAAGGTAGAAGAGGTGTGACATTTGCTATAGCAGCTCTCCAACACATCCTCCACTTCTCCTGTTTCTCAAGTCTCCAGGGCAGCAAGTTCAATGTCTCTACTAAACAGTAATTAAAGGTAAGGAAAAGGAGGAACAAAAGCTGGAGACATTTTTGCTCAAAAGGCAAGGACAATCCCATCATTTTTAAAGCAGGTATATTCAGATGATACCTGCTCTGGCTTTGTACCAACTGCTAGCAGACTTATTTAAGAGGAACAAGTCATTTTAATTAGCTCTCCCTGGACTCATGAACATGTGGGTCCCAGGTGGGGGGAGGAAGCAGAGAGAAATATATATAAACTTAAATGAAGAGCAGGCTGGCCTTGTTGCAAACTATTTCAGCTCTGCCAGTAATCACTTTCAACAATACAAGTCCACAGTGACCTCTGTTGTTCCTTTCATACTGGAGATTAAAAGATGAAGCACTTGTACCACAGCTGGTGAACACACTGCAAGCTGAGAAATCAATGGCTCTTTCAGACAGGTCTCTGTGCAAAAAGGATTATCAGACATAAAATAATTAATTTTAATTCCACTGTTTAAAAATAGATGCTACAAAAATAAAAATGGTCTTTCCTGATAAAAGCAGGGCAAAGAGCTGGGGTTTTTTCAGCTAGCATTTCCTTCAAGACATCATAGACCTCCTATTTTAGAATACAACTTCAATTATATTTTTATTTGCTCCATTTATTTTCTGTTTATGTACTACTTTAATGCACTAAATCTACTTCTGGCAGGAGAATTTCCAGTAGTCCTCTACCTCCTTTGATGCTCTGCAGCTTCTCAAGGGTACCTATCTCAAATCACGGTATCACAGAAATCTGTGAGCAGTGGGTCTTCAAAGAAGAGAATCCAGAAAGGGAGCTTCACAGGGTGGTAAAGGATTAGAACAGAGCTGTCCCGGAGTTACTTTTGATACATTAAGCAGCTGCATATTTCATCAATACCTACAATTTTCCTGTTATTTCACCTGAAGACTGTTAGAAAAGCATGCAATGGTCTCCTGTACTCCAGACACAGATCTTTCTCTCTCTTCAAAGACACAGAAGAGTTGATCTAAGACCCAAGTCTCTTCTTTCCTCTAGGCAGCAATATATGGGTAAGGAAATTGAGATATGCCTTGGTTGCAAGGCAGGCAAACTAGTCATCCTGTGAATGCAGGGTGCATGGGCTGGATACTCAGCTCCTCGGATGAGTTGCTGGCCTCAGTCATGCTCAGCCTTGCTCGATGTTTGCTTTGGAGTCATGTTTTTCCCACAGCCTAACACCTTCCCTGTTCCCCAGGTTTAGAAGTCAACATCATTTGAACCTGGAATTGAACAGATATCATTTGAATGCTTCAGTCCCCCCAAAGAGGGACCTTTGACTGCTTGTTTGCCTTCTATACTGTACCCAGCTGCTAAGGAGTGATAAACAATTCAGCATGAAAAGAAGCTCAAGACAGCATTTATTTTTCCTTCATGTGTAACAACAAACTGTATATTGAGCTCTTTTTTGGCAAATAGCCTTCATTTGTGATTTAGGAACAGCAGCCAGGTTAACTGCACAGCACACTTGGCTGTTTGACCTTCTACTTTTACCTTTTCTGGCCATTTCTACAATTCCTCCAGAGAGCTCCAAGTATTCAGGTAGATGATACACCATAGAACTGGACAGTGAGGAACAAAGAGCAGTGAACTTCTGTAAACACTGAGAATAACTGAACAATGCAAGAATTTACCAGCAGTCCACAGGCTGAATCTACTGTACCCCACATAGATAAAAAGCAATTTGTTTAAACACAGAAACTATTAGAAAGATCATCAACCATGCAAAGTGCCATAAGAAGCCATTGCACAAATGGAAGGAATGCCAAACACAAAACACCAAGATGGTCAGTGGGATTCCTAGTATTCATTTTTACAGTGGGAAGCAATTCTCCTGTGTCCTGACACAAGGCCTGGACAGTTTATCTAAAGCATCACAGAAGGAATCAACTGCTTCAGCAAATGCTTCTTAAAAATATATTCAATATCAAACCTTGGCACTTTAACCTGAGTATATTTACCAGAGCAGTTCTTCCATTTGGAAATAATCCAGATATTTTGGTTTGTTTTTTCTATCTATACACTCACTGTTCAGGAGTCACCAAACCACTGTTTGCTGGTTTTTTCTTGCAGTTTTTGCAGCTCCAGACATTGCTTATTGCTTAACCCCTCCTGGGGCACAAACTGTTCCCTGACTAAGAAGAGAACTGATGGAGCTCTGTAACTGATTATGTGAGATTGCCTGGCATCAACTATTGCTCAAATCCAGTTATATAAGACTCTGAAGTATTTAGAATATCTAAAAATAATGCCTCCTCCAGCTGGTTCCAATCTGAACCATTATCTTCTGGCATAAGGATAACAATGGTGGGGCAGAGGCTGTTGACAGATCCAGCCTGGGTGGAGGGGGAGAGAAGGCTGCAGAAACCACCTCCAATTAGCATTACAGCACATTAGAGCAAACAGATCTATAATTGCAAAATATCAACTCTTCAGTGTGCTTCACAGGTTTGACTGGCAAAGGAGGTCACACGGGCAAAGCTGCTCTGCATGCATGGCAGGAACCTGAGCTACTCTTTCTATGGCATACAGCACTCAGAATTACCACCTCCCTGCCAACCTTGCAATTCCTTTCATAATTAATGTTGCTCTATACAGGGCTTGAGGGAGCAGCAATCAAGATACAGCAATCTCCAAGTCAGATAAAACAACAGAAACAGGCAAAATCCAGGCAAAGTGCAATTGTTTAGCGTTTCCTACCAATATTGCTGCTATTTCCTTGACCTGCTCGAGTCCTATCCCACTTGTGTGGCAGTCAGAAGACCTCTTCTCTCAGGCACACATGTTCAACTTCAACACCCAGGCAGTTCAGGTAACAGTTCTACCAGTGATTCATGCAATTCCACATGAATAGTTCCAGCTTTTGCTTTCCACACTTTCACCTCTAAGACCAAAACTTACTTAAAATGAGGCTTTTCTTTTTCTTTGCACAGCATCAACTCCAATTGGACAATCAAGCTCAAGAAGAACTTCTAGGAACTACCATCAACCAAATGGAAATGGTGGCAGATGGCTGATACTATTGATTTTACAGCATGTGAGAAATTACACAGCATCCCAAGCCAATTCATCAGGAATTCACCATAGGGGAGTCTGCCTTAGCTCCTATAATAGCTCTGCAACATAACTACACTTCTATGCCACCAGGAGCAATATTTGCCTGAATATTTTTTAGAACGTACATCTGGGGCAAATGATGCAGCTGAAATGTCAACAATTAAAATATTCCCCCTCATGCAGAGATCTCACATAAAGCTGTATGCACAAAATATCTTCTGTTTTGAATATCTGAGCTGTGAGCAGGCCTATTGCACCGCAGTGAATTGCACCCTTGGTGATCATAGGGAGGCAAGAAACTGTTTGATTGCTTAAATGATGGCAACTGAAAAGGTACACTCAAAGTTAGAAAAAAAATTGCTTGTTCCTTTTGATAATAGTTTTATTTATTAATGAAAGCCATCATGATCTACTCTCATCTAAATTAGCCTCAATTAATTTTTGAATTAATCAGGTGTGTTCCTGGTGATTTCTTTCTCCTATTACACTTTTCAAGAATCTTCAAATGATAAAAGGAATTTTAGTACAAAGAAATTGAAAGGTTTTTTTAATAGACATTCAAGATAGGAATAGAATAGAAACTGAAGTCGTGAGGGTGAATCTCATCAACCTGCTTTGAAACTATATATTAGAAGTCTTATTATATCAAAGTCACCACAAATCATCAAATATCCTCATTAGCCACCATTTTAGTTTTGTTTTTAATTTTCCAAAGTGATAAAGGCTAATGCAACAGCAAGTTTCTCACTTGAACTCCAAACCATCCCCAGCAGCAATTAGGTTCTCTGGACACTGAAAGGCAGATGTGGCTGGGGAAATGTCTTTCAAAACACTTGTGAGTCGGGGCCTCAATTATACAAGAAGCTTTTGAAGACAAATTAAGTATCTTCTAACTCTTGTTAGAACTTTATTTGAACCTACAGATCAGACCCACACAGATCAAGTGTTTTTTGTTGGCATTTTGCATCAAGGTGGATTTCAGCCATTAATTTCATTTGCACCATGGTAGCAGCAAAATGGAGTTGAGCAATTTCAAGAAGCTAACCACAGGGGGAGCAGGGGACCCTCTGTGACACCAGGACTGGGCCACATGGTACAACAGGCAACACTGACTTCTGGGATGTGGCAAGAGAATTATTCATTAATGCATTTTGATTAAGGAATTAATTAATTAAAATGACAAGTCATCTGTAGATTCTCTAGGTGGAATATGGAAAAAGACCAAAAAAAATAGAAATGAAGAAAACAAAATTGTATTTCTCTCTCCACTTTCTGAGAGCTGCCAGAAGGAGTCTTTGAGGCAGCAACTTATGCATACAATGAGACTGTTTTATCTAAATCAACTTGCTACTGTATATTACACATTCTTTACTATTACTTTGATGTTTCTTAGAATACAGTTGTGAAGCTGTATAATCTGATATGAAATTACATCTTCTTTTGTCACAGAAAATAAAAATAAAACTGAAGAGAGACTGATGCCACTGACACATTCAAGAACACATGATCTGTTTTGATAGCACATTGTATTTACAAAGCTTGTCCCCAGGCAGGCTGTGCTAAAATGAATTTGGAATCACAAGGCATGTGGTCAGGCTAACTGGGAATATTTCTGGTACCATTCTATGCAGCAGTACAGAAATGACACAGAACACAGAGGATCCAAAGCATGCCTCCAAATACACATCCTTGGAATTTAATTAGAGAGAATAATTCTTGTCCACCTAGGATAATTGCAGCATTATGTTTTGATGGCTGTTAGCATCACATATGCTTACAGATTAATAGAGTTTCTTCCACGTCTGCTTTTGATTTAATCAGGACATCACTCATTACAATCATACACAGCCAGCTCTACAAGATGAGAATGTATAAAAACCCCCTTCCCTTTTAACAACCAGACCTTGAGCTCCATGGCTCTGCCATTGCTGCTTAACAGACTTTTGGCCTCAACTGCAGCAGCAAATTCACCCAACTCCACACCCAATCTGACACCTGATTATTCCTGTGCTGTTGCAACATCAAATCTGTAGATTTTTATGGTCCTTATATACAAACATTAAAAAAACAAACAAACCAACACAAAACAAGACCCAACAACAACAAAATACATAAGCATGTGGCTGATTTTAAGCATTTGAGTAGTTACAGGGGGACTAGCTTTAGATATAAAAATAGACATGGGTTTAGTTACCATGCCAAACCAGGAAGAATATCTGTGTTTCATATTTACTTGGAAGTCCTGATCACAGTGGAGCAGTTCATAGTGGTATTTTTAAAAACAAAACCAACAACAGATATATCACAAAGTTAAAGATGCCTGAACAGTCTTCCAAATGCTACAATCTCTTCAAGCAATTAACCTAATAACAATCCCAGTTTAGCTCAAGTGAGGAGATACAGATCTAGCAGATCACCACAAACCCCATGAAAAGCCCAGGACACAACAGTATGATGACTTCTTTTGCCCAGTTCTCACATGCCAGACGTGGCAGCAATAATTCTCATATCTTTCTAAATAAATAAAACAATTTCTTTGAGGTACTAGTTTGCTTGCTCAAGCTTGTCTTAGACCACATTCTTCACTGTTTTGGTCTGTATTTATTTGGGGAACTTTTTCTTCTTCCTTTCTCATCCCCCTCCTTCATACTTTCTGCAGGAATGCAATCCCTCCAAATTAAGAGTCAAATCCTAAACCACACATTTTTTAATATGATCCAAAAGCCATGATCATACCCTTAGAAACAAGCAATCCGTAAAGCAAAATACACTCAGTGCCTGAATGTTAATGCAGCAATTAATCATTTTGATATCTTTGCTCCTTTGCTCATTTTCTCTTGATTTCTTGATGTCAGAACCAACTCAGTATAACACCATACTTTTAAAAAATCATCTTTCAAGCAGCAACATTAAACACTTCACAGTGGAAAGCAAACAAATCAATACACATTATAGCATTCATGGTATAGCAAGCACTATAGTTACAGTCGCAAAGAGACTTATGTGCTAAATTCCACTTTTTTCAGTCCCTCTGAACAAAACAAAGCCAACCTTAAACACAACAGCTTTCCACACAAAACCTGCTCCTCAACTGGAGAAAATTTCCATGGGAAAACAATGCTACTTCTTCCTTATATGCAGAACAACCACCCCTGTCACCATGCAGCTAGGGCTATTTTGAGATAAACAGCCCCTACCCAGGCCTCTGAAAGCCCTGCAAGGTGAGCTGGGCAAGGCAGGGCTCTCCCCCTGCCCCAGCATGGCACAAAAACACCCCTGAGGAGACCAAAGGCAAGTACAAGCCAAGAGGAAAGCAACAAGAATAATTTCTATTAATGATTCATGTTTTGAGGGGTCTTTGAAAGCTGTTTAAACCCTCCCTTACCTTTGGAGACTCCACAGGAGCCCAGCACACACGGCAGGAGTTCACCCCCCTGCAGCAGGAGAATATTCTGGTATGTTCCAGGAGTTCCCAGCTCCCTCCCCACCACCTGTGGGGCCAATAAGTAGCCTCTCATCTCATTATGGGCAGAGCAGCAGCACCTGGGATGTCCCGGGGCTGAGCCTGCTCTGGCTGGGTGCACTGGGGCTGGCTTGGGGATGGGGTGCACTGCCAACAGGTGAGGCACACCTGAGCGTGGGCAGCACTTACACATTGACACAGTGTGCTCACAACTGGGGTACGCTGCTCGGATGGGGGGTGCAGTGCCTGAAGCCAGGGCACACTCCCCTGTGCCATGCACCCCTCACCCCCGGGGCAGGCTGGCACGCCGGGCACACGGCTGGCACGTTGGCAGATGTGCCACTCCATGAGACACTGACAGTGCTCAGAGTTGCTAAGCGACAGTGTCCTGCCCTTGGGGTATGTTCAGCCACTGAAGATGAAAAATTCCCACCTAACGTTGTAATGCATTCAGCATGTAGATACACACATGGCAATTAACATTCGGTTAGAAGAACAATGAAATGATTTATCAGCTGGGATTGCAAATGACACACACTTGAGGTTCATTTTGTTTTGCACTGTGCATGGTATTTAGCCAAATCTGTCATTAAAGGCCAAGTTCTGAGGTTGTGAAGAATAAACTTCAGCTTTGATGTTGCTGATAAAAGCAGGATTTTTCAGAGTTAGACTTTGTGGGGGAGTAAAAAGAAATTAGGTGGTTTGCTTTTTTTCTCAGTGATTATAAAATCCAGGGACATTTTTAATTCAATGAAGATGTGTTTCTTCCACCACAGTGCTGCATACAGGGCACAGTATTTTATTAGCAGAGGAGAGGAGAGAAGAGGGACAATACAGGGCAAGATTAAAACTGAAATGCAAAAATCCCAGTGACAGGGAGAGTGCTTTGCTATTTCCAGTATACAGAGATTATGCACTGTAGTATTGATCCCAGAGTATCCAGAGAATGCCATGCTTATTCAGGTACTATCTGTGGAAGCAATGGATAAAAATCATCTCACATTACTGAGTATGTGCTTGTAAATACAGTTATCACTTTTTTATTATCACGGCTATCTGATTTTTGAACAAGCTATTTATATTGAATTATGGACAAGAAATAGGCCAGAAATAGCAAGACTCCAGTGGCCCTTCCTGGGTTTTGAGGGCAGCTCATCTGCAATAGGTCTTCATATTCATACTCTAAAATTTTCCTGCCCTAGTGCTTCTCCCCCTATGATTTGCTGCCTCATCTGTTTGGGCAAGCCTGATACTTTCTGCTATTCTTTTGATTATTTTTCTGTCTTGCTGCTGAGTCACTCTTTGCCAGACCTTTACATTCAAAGCACTATAAAACCAAATAGCCATGTGTTACTATTTGTGTTATTTACACTCCTGAGTAAAGCAGATGCAGAGGAATCCTTGGTATTCAGGTCAAAACTTGAAGCCATAATATACTGTCTGCAAAAATTGTGATACTGCCTTTGAATGACTAAGAGTAAATTAAGGCAATAATCCCTTAATTAAAGTGATATTAAGCTACAGCATTAGAACAGAAAGACCAGGGTTCCCATCAAGGTTTCCTTCCATTTCCTTGGGTCTATAATCATGTTTATTACTTTGAATCTGTAGCTTGTACATAGGGAATCAGCATTAGTAAACAGCACTGTAAACTTGAATGAAATTCCCCTCCCAGGCCAGAGGGTGAAACCAGATCTGTGATCACTTCTATCCTCCTTTCACACCTTGTAGGTACCACCTCACTGCACAGGGGTATCTCCATACTGACCTTCTCCTTGCCGTGGTCTAAAGCTACTAACACGTGAGTTTTCACTCTACCAGTCAGAGTATATTGAATTGACAAGAATTATTCTCAAAAAGAATTTTAATGGAAAAATGATAACGCTCACAACAGTTATTATTTGCATGAGCTCATTGAACTAACCTCCATGACATCTACTCTGCCAACCATCAGTTTGTAGATGAGCAGGAACTAACAGCTAAGGACCTCATCGTTCAGTCTGAGCCATGCTAAGAATAGTTCTCTTGATAATTAAACACTAATGTTCATTCATGAGTACATTATAATGAAATAAATTGCTTCAAGGGAACAATAAACTACAGGCAGCATCTGAGGCATTTTAAAAGCACAGAGCATTTGGCTGCTGCAAGATTCACTTGAAGAGGAGAAAGGTAATAACATCTCAGAAACAATTTAGAAAACAATCTTCTTCACTTTCAGTGTTTCTAATAACAAACGGGGACACTCCAATATGTGATTTTACTCAATCACTCAGTGCCACCTGGAATGGAAACACACGTATGATATGACTGTGTGAATCACTGCCCTGCTCCCCCGGCCCCCAGAGCTAACCATGCCCTGGGTTAAAGTGCTTCTTTCCTGCAGGGAAACACTTGATTCTTCAGCCCTTATGAGATTAAACTTAATTCATGTGGTGCTTGCTACTTGGAACTGCAAGGAGTTGTTTGCAAAACTCAAGATATTTTTACACGACTGCAGTTTGCAGACCAGGGCCTGAGCTAACTGAGAGTAGGTGTTGAGAATCCCAGTGCTGTCAGCAGGGCTGTCTGGCCAGGAAGGCTCTGTACGTCTGTCATGGACTCCACAGGACCTCTGAGGACACAACTCACACAGAATTCTATAGAATGCCATACAAAAGCCAGGCTCCACACACAGCAACATTTAGCTGTCTTCTGAAGAATGGAACGATGGTTGTATCTTCCTGGTACTTCAAGTGTGTTACAGAAACGTTTGTAAAGGACTGAAAAGTGTACTGCATATATGTTTACAATGAAATGAAATTGTGCATGTACCCATCTAATTTAAGATGTTATCAGGCCATTTTAGAACACATTAGATGTAAACAGTGAGCAGAGCAGAGGAAAAAAAAAACAGTAATGGCGTAATGGTCTTATCTGCTGCTGCAGGGCAGCAGTAAGGGATTTGTCTATCTTGGCTACTTCACCATTTGAATGCTGATGGAAAATACATATTTTTGTCGTGCTGCTTTTTTAGAGTAACTGGGTAGAGCTTTCCCTGCCTGAAAATTGTTAGCTGCTGGAAAGAGTTGATACTATGCATGTTTTAAAAGAATAAAACATGTTTATTTTTATAGTGCAATTTCCAAGCAGCGATAAACATTCCTGCTGAAGTATGGTGTAGCAACGTGAACGTAAGCTGCTCGTGTTAAACACTATCTGGCATCCTATTCAGAAAAGCTATTGTGACTGTTGCTAAGAATATAAAAGTATTCCGAGATCATGTTGAGTCATGTGGAACGAGAAGAAGAAATCTTTCTTCTCCTGCTCTTTGAAAGTGGCACAATTGCTTGTACATTGGCCTTTATCCAAGACAGATGGATTATCACTGGAACAAATTTCAGTAAATCCTCCTTGCATTTGCATAATGTAAGTCTCTAACATTTAACCAATTAAAAGAATTGGTGCTTATAGCTTTAAAGAACTTGTAGGTTAATTATGACTCCGTGGATATGTAGAAGTGATAAAATAAAGCACTTTGGTAGTTAAAAAAACTGCTCACTAGTTTACACTATATGAGCAGACTACTTCGTTGAAGGATATTTTTTGCTTGAAGAATAATAAGGGTTGAAGTTCAATTTGTTGTCAATACACAAATCCCCTTCACTAATATCTATTCCATCTGTGGAATTCTTGCAGGATGAGATTGATTTTTTTTTCAAAGTCATGAAGATCCTGTTTTGTTTAAAATAAATAAGATAAATACAGTTTATCTTGGCTGTATTTTAAATCTGAACCCTTTAGTTGAACTCTGGCATGTTCTTACAGTTCATTTACACAGAGGGACTTTGCAAGAGCCTTCAAAATCTTGCAGAACAGAAATTCTGATTTTACCAGTATCCCACAGAACATCATACTGAACCCTTGGCCAAACATTTACTGTTCCTAGAAAGGTAATGCCCCCCAGAAATGCCAGTAAGCACCTTTTAACATGCTGTCTGAATATGATTGCTTGCATCATGCCCGAAAGGATGGCATTCCCTGGAATTGCAGGCATGGCAGGAGACACAATAGCACTGAATGCAATGGTCAAGCAACACACAAATATGCCCCCTTTTGCCAGCAAGAACAAAGTTGTGCTTTGGCTGAAGAACTGTAACTCTGTAAAGGATAAGATGCAAAAGTATTTTTTTAATTTTCTAAGTTATCTTGGTTTCCTTTCTTCTTATGACTCATTTCATTTTGAAGAGTCTTTTTCATTCTAGGGTAAGAAAATCAACATTAGAACTGTGTTTGAGAAGTGAGTGGGTTCTGGCACACAGCGTTCAAATATAATGAAAAAATGCAGCAAGCAACTAAATTGTTACACACAGAAGCTTTGGTGGATTCTCCTATTTACAGTGAACGAGGGTTATGCCAAATGTTTGCAAAATTTAACACATAGTTTTTATTACTACAGCTGGACACAGAGGCTCCAGTGTTCATCCTCTCAGATTTAAAGCAGCTCTTGCTGTACTAAGTGCTGTGTGAAGATCAAGTCAGTTGTCAGTACTGACAGAAGCAACCAAACAAAGAAATTCCATTAGGGAGAAATAAAAAATAAAGGGGGAGGGTGGTGCTTTATGATTTTTCATATGATAAACCAGCAACATTCAGAAAGTCTAAACTGGAACAAGCATTTGCATTCAGAGCTCTGCAGTCCTATTATCTCCATCCTTAAACAACCTCCTGTCTTGAAACGCAAACAAAATTTTACCAAGCTGTTACTTTTTTTTTTTTGTTCTGCCCAATGTTATTAAACTACAAGGATTTTTTCTAACCACAGAAGACATCCAAAAACATTTAGAGGACATTCAGTTTTCTTTTGTGAAGACTAAGTATTAGCTAACATTAAAGCTCCATCTTCTAATTTCTCTGCACAAGATGAAGTTTAAGACTGCAGGTTAGTCAAAATAAATGAAACGAATCCTTTTTCTCTGAAATCCAGCTCTGTGATTACTTTTCTTCTTTTCCATTTTGTTTTGTTACATAAAAGTAGGCCTACAGGTAAGTAATGTCAGTTAATAGCAATTGCTTAAAGGAAATTCTGTTTAGTAGAGAAACAAAAATCATCCTTGATTTCTTGACGTTCTGTAATGTGTATCATATGGATGGCTCCATAACTCTTTCTAATGCCTAATAAAATATGCTACTGAATAGCAGAGTCATTACATAGTAAATAGAGAATTCTCTTGCACAAGCACTGGTGTGTGATTTGAAAACAATAAAACTGGCATGGAGTTATGAATTATAATAAGACTTCTGCATTTCTGATTCATAAAAATACATTTTTATGCTCTCTCCTTAGCCAGCATTTGAACTTTTCAACTACCCTATGCCAAAAGAATACAATCAAAACATATTGTCTTTATTTACTGGTACATAAGAAGACGTTTCTAAGCATGGCCCCATATATATGTTCAGAAGGGTGTTTTTCTTTCTTCTTGTTGTTCTTTGTTTAGTTTTGTTCTCCAGGTGAGGGCTCACTACATTCCAATTTCCTTCTCCAAAAGCCTTCAAATTACCTACTACTTCCCTGTGTACTCTTTTAGTATTTCAAATAAATCAATTTGGATTTTATATATGTGTTTGTATTTTGTTTGGTATTCCCATTCCTCTCCCTCTCCTTCCAGGTTATTAGAGAGGTGCTTACATATGGAACAGCCTACTTAGAAATAAACCCAGCATCCCTGCTCTTTCAAACTCCATCCTTTCCCATGATTTCAACATTCCATAAATCTCTAGTAGCACAAACTACCTATAAAGAAATAATTTTCTTTTTTGCCCTAAAGAATGTAATTTGTAAGAGGATGAGAACAATAGGAACTTCAGAGCTGTGAAGGGGGAAGGTCCTCAGACAGCTGATGTCATCTAATGCAGTGTTGAAAAGGAAAATTAGAAGTATTTATTGTCATCACTCAGCATTGGTAATCCAGATTAAAACTAAATAGGCTCAGAACGTGGAGAAAATACATTAAAAAAAGAGGCAGTTTCTGCTGAATGGCTTGTGATATGAAAAGGAATTAACTCACAATGCTGTTATCACCACTGCAGCTACTTACTGGGCTTGGCAATTACAGTAGAGATTGATAGTACTTGGTAAAAACCGATTGCTTTATTGGCATGTGTCTGCTGAATACACACTGAGCTATTAACCAATGGCACAATTGATTCTTAGGTAAAATGCAGAAGTCCAGGTACTAATCACCACTAACTATCACAGAGAAAACACAATGGCTTATTAATTAATTCCATTATGATAGGATAAATTTAGCTATTGCCATCAAATTTATTACATACAGGATACTACTGCTGACTCTGGTAGTGTTAGAGGGAAACAATTCAGTAAAATGTGAAAAAGTCTCCACTGATTTCTCCGTGCCAGCTTTCTAAAGACAGAAACATCAACAGCTATTTTCAGTTTGAATGACTTTGATGTGAACAATAGAAAAAAAATATGGAACAAAAATGAGATTTTCCTGAAAGCATTGCCTGCAGGTGGGTGTCTCTGTCTCAGTCTGTGCTGAACCCATGCATCTCTGCAGACAGCAGAGCCTTTTGGAGTTTAAGGGTACATTACACACACAAAAAAATAAAGGTAAACAGCTATAAAAATAAGTGCAGAAGAGTTTGATGGAGTAGGGTACTCTAGTACGATAGCTTATTATTCTCCCAGGAAATCTAAAAGTGCCAAACTTTATGACTTTATGTGTGGCCATGTAACAAGACTACTTGAACATACACTATAAAGCACTGAAGGTTCTATATGAATGGAAATCCCAGGTTACGCTTCTCCTTCTGAAGCTAAACCAGTGATTACTGGCCTCTGTTGGAGCTCAAAATTACATTCTTCAAAATTGAAAACTTGGTGCAATTTGGACTGTTGTCTCCCAGAGAGCCTCCAGCTACAGTCCCGTGCTTGGAGCTCCCTGGAGCAGCCAACAAAAGCTTCAACAGATCTTATGAGCACCACAGCAAAAAGGAAATGATGCAGCCAATATTACAGAATCACAGAAATTAGGGGCTGGAAGGGACCTAGAAGATCATCTAGTCCAACCCNGTTCTGCCCAATGTTATTAAACTACAAGGATTTTTTCTAACCACAGAAGACATCCAAAAACATTTAGAGGACATTCAGTTTTCTTTTGTGAAGACTAAGTATTAGCTAACATTAAAGCTCCATCTTCTAATTTCTCTGCACAAGATGAAGTTTAAGACTGCAGGTTAGTCAAAATAAATGAAACGAATCCTTTTTCTCTGAAATCCAGCTCTGTGATTACTTTTCTTCTTTTCCATTTTGTTTTGTTACATAAAAGTAGGCCTACAGGTAAGTAATGTCAGTTAATAGCAATTGCTTAAAGGAAATTCTGTTTAGTAGAGAAACAAAAATCATCCTTGATTTCTTGACGTTCTGTAATGTGTATCATATGGATGGCTCCATAACTCTTTCTAATGCCTAATAAAATATGCTACTGAATAGCAGAGTCATTACATAGTAAATAGAGAATTCTCTTGCACAAGCACTGGTGTGTGATTTGAAAACAATAAAACTGGCATGGAGTTATGAATTATAATAAGACTTCTGCATTTCTGATTCATAAAAATACATTTTTATGCTCTCTCCTTAGCCAGCATTTGAACTTTTCAACTACCCTATGCCAAAAGAATACAATCAAAACATATTGTCTTTATTTACTGGTACATAAGAAGACGTTTCTAAGCATGGCCCCATATATATGTTCAGAAGGGTGTTTTTCTTTCTTCTTGTTGTTCTTTGTTTAGTTTTGTTCTCCAGGTGAGGGCTCACTACATTCCAATTTCCTTCTCCAAAAGCCTTCAAATTACCTACTACTTCCCTGTGTACTCTTTTAGTATTTCAAATAAATCAATTTGGATTTTATATATGTGTTTGTATTTTGTTTGGTATTCCCATTCCTCTCCCTCTCCTTCCAGGTTATTAGAGAGGTGCTTACATATGGAACAGCCTACTTAGAAATAAACCCAGCATCCCTGCTCTTTCAAACTCCATCCTTTCCCATGATTTCAACATTCCATAAATCTCTAGTAGCACAAACTACCTATAAAGAAATAATTTTCTTTTTTGCCCTAAAGAATGTAATTTGTAAGAGGATGAGAACAATAGGAACTTCAGAGCTGTGAAGGGGGAAGGTCCTCAGACAGCTGATGTCATCTAATGCAGTGTTGAAAAGGAAAATTAGAAGTATTTATTGTCATCACTCAGCATTGGTAATCCAGATTAAAACTAAATAGGCTCAGAACGTGGAGAAAATACATTAAAAAAAGAGGCAGTTTCTGCTGAATGGCTTGTGATATGAAAAGGAATTAACTCACAATGCTGTTATCACCACTGCAGCTACTTACTGGGCTTGGCAATTACAGTAGAGATTGATAGTACTTGGTAAAAACCGATTGCTTTATTGGCATGTGTCTGCTGAATACACACTGAGCTATTAACCAATGGCACAATTGATTCTTAGGTAAAATGCAGAAGTCCAGGTACTAATCACCACTAACTATCACAGAGAAAACACAATGGCTTATTAATTAATTCCATTATGATAGGATAAATGTAGCTATTGCCATCAAATTTATTACATACAGGATACTACTGCTGACTCTGGTAGTGTTAGAGGGAAACAATTCAGTAAAATGTGAAAAAGTCTCCACTGATTTCTCCGTGCCAGCTTTCTAAAGACAGAAACATCAACAGCTATTTTCAGTTTGAATGACTTTGATGTGAACAATAGAAAAAAAATATGGAACAAAAATGAGATTTTCCTGAAAGCATTGCCTGCAGGTGGGTGTCTCTGTCTCAGTCTGTGCTGAACCCATGCATCTCTGCAGACAGCAGAGCCTTTTGGAGTTTAAGGGTACATTACACACACAAAAAAATAAAGGTAAACAGCTATAAAAATAAGTGCAGAAGAGTTTGATGGAGTAGGGTACTCTAGTACGATAGCTTATTATTCTCCCAGGAAATCTAAAAGTGCCAAACTTTATGACTTTATGTGTGGCCATGTAACAAGACTACTTGAACATACACTATAAAGCACTGAAGGTTCTATATGAATGGAAATCCCAGGTTACGCTTCTCCTTCTGAAGCTAAACCAGTGATTACTGGCCTCTGTTGGAGCTCAAAATTACATTCTTCAAAATTGAAAACTTGGTGCAATTTGGACTGTTGTCTCCCAGAGAGCCTCCAGCTACAGTCCCGTGCTTGGAGCTCCCTGGAGCAGCCAACAAAAGCTTCAACAGATCTTATGAGCACCACAGCAAAAAGGAAATGATGCAGCCAATATTACAGAATCACAGAAATTAGGGGCTGGAAGGGACCTAGAAGATCATCTAGTCCAACCCCCCTGCCTGAGCAGGATCACCTAGACCAAGTCTCTCAGGAACAGATCCAGGCGGGTCTTAAGTGTCTCCAGAGATGAAGACTCCACAACCCCCCTGGGCAGCCTGTTCCAGAGCTCTGG